>KV014998.1:463982-475476 GCA_001598015.1 Dorcoceras hygrometricum | reverse complement strand
CCGCTGCTGATATTTATAGGCTTCGACTGCAACGGTAACATTAAATCCTCCAAAGGAAATAATCGTTTGAATTACTGCCAAAATAGTACACCGTAAATCCTGCTCCACTGCAAGGTCAAATGCTCATCCACAGAGCCAATTTGTCTTCTTTCCATTTTTGTGTAAGCATAGAGAAACGGCCACTGTACACTGTACTATTCACCCAAAATAGTACCTAACTTGTCTCCTTCATTCCAGGCAACTGTACGATCCAACAAATCTTTTCCTTAAGAGTAAACGATCGTATTTGAATCACTTGAGCTTGCGCCTGAAATAAGTTTGGTAACCAGCACTTACATCCATCGTCGTTGTCAAGAACTTCGACTGGAAAAACTCTTGGAAGAATTCACCTGCTGATATGCATACGCGTTTTTCCATCTGCTGATTCCTTTAGCAATAAAACGATGTCGTGTCAACTTAATCAAGTGACGCCGTTTTGCTATCTTTGAAAAACATCTGCTGGTTAACACCAAGTAGTGCATCTGCTGGTTTGTCAAAGGATCGCTTCTGCTGAATCAATCAAAACGCTGTCGTTCCAACTTAACCAAACGCTGTCGTTGCAACTTTATCAAACGCTGTCGTTGCAACTTTCAACAAATAGACTTAACCAACTGCTGATCTCTTCAAGAAAGAATCTGCTGATTACTTCATCTGTTGAAACGAAACAGTGCACTCCAACGACGTCGCTCTAACTTATCAAAACGCTGTCGTTTACCAATCCTTAGCAAAACACGCTGAAGACTCAAATCGGTACCTGCTGATCGAGACAACAACATCTGCTGAATGTTCTTCAATGAAGTATCTGCTGAATCTCTCTGAATACGAATCAACCACTGAAAGCATACCAACTGCTGAAAACTCACGAAAGCTCCAACTGCTGAAACACCACTGTAGATAAATAAGACGATCTCCTGAAGAGTGCGACAATTGATTGTCCAATTGCAACTAGTCTTATTTTTGTTATCACCAAAACTTATAAATATTGTCCTAACAAGTACACTGTTCCGAAGTCTGAATCAAACAATTCTGATAATCTCAAAACTGATGTACTCTGCTTGCTCTGTAACGATATCTGAAATACTGATATCTGAAGTGTCTTGAGTAGAATCTGTTTATGCTCTCAAATCTGAATAAAACATCCTTAGTTAATATAACGGAATCTGTTACTGAGATGTCTGAATCATGTCTGAAGACTTTCAACTCTGAAAACCTGACCCGATATCTGAATTAACCGACCCGAATACTCAACTGATCCAAATACCCGAATCTGATTCGAAAGCATCAACTCGATAACAGAAATCTAAATCGATGAATACTTAACTCGATATCTGAACAATTCCAAAATAGTCAACTTAGATGTCAACGCAACTTAACTCAGAACTCCCGAATCTGAAATCTTCAATACAATAGTATGACGTCACGGAGTCTGTTATCCTCTGCGAATACTTAAGATCAGTTCTTAGTCTTATTTTGTTATCACCAAAACTTATAAATTTTATATTAACATCATGTGGCACCCTAGTCCACATATTTTACAAAATGATCTCTAAAGTACGAAGAAAAGCGTACAACTTTTTCAAATTTGTAGGAACGAAGAAAACATACGATTCAGGGATGATTGTGCAATGTAAAGAACGATTCAGCTCACGCATGGAAAACAGATAAGGGATTGTGATGGTACGAACTGATATTAATTACGTAATCTGATCTCACTCAGGTTCGGAAACAATAATCATATTAAGGTCGTTTGGACGTTCAACGCAAAATAGCTTGAGGGCTAAAACAGATTAGAGCAAATCAAAGCGGAGCACAAACAGTATGCGGTTTGAATCAACTCAGAAGGAAATAGCTTGGATTACGAACATTAATATAGATAGCATTTGATACAAATCGGTCAAAACCAGTTTATAAACAATTCAAAATTAGATGTCTAATACATCTTCATTCACAAAAGAGATACGGCTTGTAGTAGCAGGAAACGCTGGCTCCTCGATAAACACAATTCCCCGATCTGGTTCAGCTCACGTCTACCATCTCTCACTAAACATCCTCGCCTGTACCCAAGAAAGCTAGTGAGCTTAAGGGCTCAGCAAGTAAATCCGGTAATAGCGAAGTGTTGGCACAGCGGCGGATCTGGATCCCGCTCCCGGGGCACAGCGGAAGTTTAAATTTTTTGAGCCCGGGAACGGTCAATACACCTAAAAAATAATCTAAACATTCATAGGATTTTTATAGGATTACCTTGCTGGCGACTAGGAACCTGGCTCCGACCAGTTCCACTAGGGAATTGGCACTTCAACGGTTGAACAGCTACTACGGCCTCCTAATCCGGTCCACGACCGAAATCTCAATTCTTTCATTGGTTTGATCTAGAAAACCAACAAAAGTTTTGCGAACGGAATCTCCTCGCCAAGATGGTCAGAACAAATTTCGACGGCGTCGGCGATGACGGCGGCGCGACGACGTCGAAGGGAAAGGATGAGGAGGAGAAAAATATAACTAGAGGGGAGAAGGGAATTCTCAACCCAGAATATCAGTTGTGAATACAACGTTTTGGTGCGAGTAAAATGAACACCCCAGGGCCCTTATTTATAGATTTTCCATGGTTCAAACCAGGTTAATGGGCTTGGGTCGGGTCCAGGACCAGTGAACATTGGTTTCAAGTCCATCGTTGTGGCTTCATCATATTCCTGATCGACGATCAGATCGGACCGATCTACACAGTTTACAAAATTGACCATTATGATGTGAAAACAATTTTTCAGACCACCTAATCCAAAATAGCAGTTAGGCCCCTATCAGTTATAAAGTAATTAAGGAAATCACATTTCCACCCTAGTTAATTTCAGGAAGTCACACTTCCATCATTCCTCCTACTATACTCAACAAATTGAGCTTAATTTTCATACGAGAATTGAGAAACCAGTATTTGTGTGACCCTCAATGGTTCAGGGATACAACTAGCCGTGGGCTCACAACATTTGTGACTCCGAAAACATATTTTCGGACTTATCCATCGGATCATGGTAAATCGTCTAGCAACATCGCCCCATGATCCCTTAGGTATCACTGATAGTGCCTGCAAGAACCAGTTGGTCATGGTTAGCGTACAGTATGGTCATTTCAACTCAAATATCCTGATCAGATCAACGACCATTGGTAAATCGAGAGTCGCTAGAGATCCAATCACCATGCATACATCTTGGAGATCAAATAGTGACATCGCATGTGTTACTAGGTAAACCCATTTACCTAAAACACATCTAGTACTCTATCCAGAGATTTTTCACACTATTATCTCCTCATATAGCATAGGATATACACGCACAAGGGCGAGCGATAAATCCTCGACAACGAAGCATCGACTCCGACATGCATCGGGACCTCACCCAACCCCGCCTCCTGATGACCCCAACTGAGTCGATAAATGGGTCAAAGTGAGGCATCTATCATGTAGAGTCCCAATGATATTTCGAGTAATAAGGATTAATTTGTACAACCAAGACCTCGGACTTAATCCACTCGACAAATGATAAACACTTGAAAAGTTCGAGATAGGGTAGTTCGATAGATCACCAGGCCACTATCTATCTGCATGCTCAGAACATCACTATGTTCCCTACCAATGAAACGTGGTACTTCGAATCGCAGATGCTAGGCTCAAGCTCGGGTAGCCCTTATCCTCTTTTGGACTGTCCAATCGACTAGGAACGAGTTTAGAATACACAGTGACTATTAGATGTATTTCATGATAGCCATCAAATCCACTATCACATCTAACATACACTATAGTGCATTCAAGATCTTTATTCAACAATTGTAATCATAATAATGAAGATAAAGAATGCCATAAAAGAATACGAATTTCATAAATAAAGATCATTTTACATAGAGTCAACAAGAACCCACACGTCACAAGTTGGCTAGTTGGGCACCTACTATAACACAAAGGCGGGTAGTACATGCATGGAAAATATCCTTTACTGTAAATTGAAAACTCATAAGCTGATAGAACTGTAAACTGGTAAGCTGAAAACTGAGAAAACAGAAATTTAACATTCTTAAACTTACTTAAAAACATTTAAAGCATTTACTGGTATTCAATGAAGTAAGCTTTAACATAAACTTTGCTCCAAACTGTGGTTGTAAACAACCCTGTTATTATTTCCTGATGAGTTATGACATAGAAGCTCTCTGTAGGTCAGTTCGCTTTATCAAGCTATCATCTTTATACAGGCTCTGGGAATAATCCCAAACTATGTGAAGGGCTATATAGGTTTGTCAACCCATAATCCTTGTCCTTCCTGCTTTGAAGGGGTATATATTTCGTCAACCATAATCCTTGTCCTTTCTATGAAGGGGCACACCGGTTCGTCAACCAGTGTCCTCACCCTCCCTCTGCTGACCATCTGTTATCTTTGCCATAAATCATTTTAATTTTGAAATCTACTTCCTCTAAAACTTTATGATATATGATAGGAAGACTTCTGACTTCTCTCCTTCGTCTCCTTGTCATATATCATTAAAACATTTTCTCTGCTGAAACTTCTTTAAACTGATTTTCTATGATCTGAATAAGATGCTAAAACATATACGGTTCGCTGTCTTAAAATTTTATTTTGACATTTTAAAGTTACTGGGAGTACATTGGAGCTCAACCGAAAAAGAAACTTGGATCATCTCAGGCTATATGAACGAAGAACAGATACCAGAGCTCTAAGCTGCAGGACTATGTCTTGAAATTGGGTATAACTGAGAACAGATTGGAGTTATACCTTGGAATCGAAGCTAAAGAAAAGATGAATAAACTTGAAAATTACTGTATCAGTTCAGAATGGACCTAAGCTGACATTGCTTAGCTCAGAGTATGAACAGATTGCGAGCGAAAACAACTTAGAATAGAAAATCAGATCTGGGCCATTTGGTCCACTCAGCTTAGGAAAAGTCAAAACGACTTAAACGAGCAGACTAGATTATGATGGTCTAAAAAAGTCAACTCAGTTTAGGGAAACTATACCAGATCGCAAGCTTAGAGCAGCTCAGAGTGGAAAATAGACCGCGTGCTCAAAACAGCTCAGAAGATGGAAAATAGATCACGCACTTGGAACATCTCACAAACTTAAAGAAAAGAAACAGTCATCTAAGCTTAGAATATCGAAGTCAGATCGCAGGTTCAATATAGCTCAAGAAAATAAACAGATCGCAAATGTAAACTGGAATAGTTCGGGGATCAAACTACGAACTGAAATCATCGAACGAATCGTCCGAGATTAGAATGACAACAGGGTACTTACAATAGCATGGAGAATTTCGAACAGTTTAGCTAAGCTTATCAGGTCAGAACAGAGTTCCAACTAGACCAGCTTTGCCTATCAGCTCAGAACCTCATCCTTAGCCATCCAACACAGGTACTGAAAATAGCTTGGTGAAATTCGAACAGATCAGCTAAGATTATCCGGACAGATAACGCTCTAGCTGGACCAGATCTGCCTATGAGCTCAGAACCTCATCCTTAGCCATCCAGCACGAGTATTGAAAAAATATTTGAAGACGTTCGAACAACTTAGCTAAGCTTATCAGGCCAGAATAGCGCTCTAGCTAGATCAGCTCTGCCTATCAGCTTATAACGTCATCCTTAGTCATCCAACACGAGTACTGAAATAGCTTGGAGAATTTGAACAAAATAGCTAAGCTTATCAGACCAGAACAGTGCTTTGGCTAGACCAGCTCTGCCTATCAGCTCAGAACTTCATCTCTAACCGTCCAACACGAATTATTATCTAGAAACAAACAGAAAACTCTACTTTGAAGTTATTTTCGTAAATCCCAGCAATTTCTGAAATAAAAATTAACATCCCTTTTCGTAAAACCAATCCTTTCGGTCATTTTTGAAAATAAAAACGTTTTTCGAGGGAATTTTGTGAAAACAAGTGCATGAGATGAGATTTTGAAAAAAAACAGAATCTGTGCCACTGAAAAAATCTCATCTATCCAGATTGAGGGATAAATGATGATTGAATTTACAGAATCTCTTTCACTTCTCCCGAACACTACTCTAAGAGCTATTCTTTCAGCGCAACCAGTGTAAGAGGTCTTGACGTCCACAGATCTTGCGCAATCTATTAGCTCGACAGAAGAGATGTTGCCGCTATTTCCTTTCAAGAAATTGCTATGCAATTCAAAAATCATTACTCCCCCTATCTGTATATAGTGAGTTTTTTTAAAAAAAAATTTTAGCACAGGCAAGCTTTTGAAGAAGAACTATCAGAGCAGAAAGTATTTTAAAACTTTTGAAACATTTTCGATTTAAAATGCACTATTCAAGAACAACCATCTGATACCAATTTTTAGGATCGAAAACAGGCGGTGTCCGTGAGCTCTTGCACAACTCACTAAGGCTCTCACACAGCCTAAGACACTGACCCTGTATGTTACGGAGATTTATCCGTTGGACACAAAGTTGTAGCTGTTGAAAGTCTTCTGACACTGTTGTACTTTGCGTCCTTTGTCTTTTAATGCGTTGCAGGCTTTTCTTCACTTTAAGCACGTGAGCACTGTACTTGAGAAGACAATACAAGCAAATCGATTTGAATACTGAAAAGCAATCTTCGTATAGTCTTGTATTCAAATCACTTTGCTCGTAGATTTGATAGCATCTGTCATGCTATCCGAACTGGTTTGACCTTAACCAGTTTACCAGCTTATCTCCATTCTGGTTTGTTCTGAACTGGTATTTTCTTCGAGCTGTTCAAAGCTCTCTTCTTCTCTTCTCTTCCGCTCTTGAGCTGCTCTTCTAATTTTCCCTTGTCATCTGCTCTTGTACTCAGCTGCTCTTGTTCTTCTTGTCCAGCTGGTTTGACCTTAACCAGCTGGTCTCTAATATGCCCCCTATATCTGAGCAGATTCTGTATTTGAGCTGTTCTCCAAGCTGGTCTGCTTCAGAGTTCTTCTGGATCAATGCTGAGCTGGTGTGATGTGCTTATCCAGCTTGCATCTTTCTATGCCAGCTTGGCCCTATGGAGACCGATTGAGTACCACCTTCATACAGATTCTTCCTCATCTCCATCTACGGAAGTCACCTCGATCTCGTCTAGCCTCTCACTAAAACAGCCCGTATATCTCATCTGACCTCCCAGTTGGTCTTTCAACTGGTTGCTCAGCTGAGTTCTTCGTACATCGCTTGTGATCTGGTCTGCACTCGATCACTACGCTTGTACGCGGCGTCGCACTCAGTCACTGCCCTTATACGCTGCACTTGATCTGCGCTTGAACGGTTCTGACCTTCACCGAATCTCTCTGCGCTTGATCTCTGACTGCTCTTGTACCAAGCTGGTAGACCAGCTTGATGTCCCTTGCCCCCTGTCCATCTTGTGCTGTTCCAGCTCGGGCGTCCCCTCACTGTTCCAGCGTAGACATTTTCAACTATTTCAGCTTGGGCGTCCCCTCACTGTTCCAGTCTGGATGTCTCACTATCTCCTTAATCAAGTGCACTGCACATCGCACGTAAAACGTTAGTAGAATAATAAAAGATTTTGTGTTAATCAAAACTTAGATTATGATCTGTATAAACAGATCCAACAGTTATTACTGTCTGATTCAATTCCAGATACAACACATACAACATAATTACAAAGTTATTACTGCATGTTCCCAATCTAGATACAACCCAAAACACACACAAGCTGAAATGACAGCTACGATTCTGCTTAATCCGATGTCCCACTTCTATGACCCAATCTTGAGCTACCCCTGTCGGGTCTGACAACCTTTTGCCCCACCTGTTGCCATTACACGTACAAACAAAGCAACAACCAAGTAACACTGGTGAGAACAACAATATCAGTATAATCGATATAACATGCAACATAATAATCATGAATGCAATGCATTCATGGGATCCCTGGGAATAGGATCTCAAAGCAAACCACCGACTCTCCCATTCGGTGTGTCCAATATCTCAATCTCCTCACTTTGGTGCAACTATAGTGAGTTTTCTAGCTCGAGGAGTAAATCTACATCCCTTGACATCCACTTCATACACTAAACATCTCTTTTACATCCTTCTGCAATAAAAGTTCCATGGATAATACAGATATCAATGGAATTTTAGCTCACGAACCCTTACCATAGAATTTCCATTCATCTGTCATTTCCAGTCTGAATCTGACTAGTTTCTGAAAACAATCTACGGTTGTCCTGTACTTGGTTAATGTATCAATGCCAACAATACAATCAAAGTCTGATAAACCAAGCATTATACTAATCTAATTCAATCACATTTCCTTCATACTGTAGTTCACAGTTCCTAACCAATCTCATCGATACCAACAACCGTGAGGAAATATCAACTATAGTAGGTAATGGCTCAGATTGCAAGGAATGTATCATGACAAATTTTTCAGAGATGAATGTATGAGATGCACTGGTATCTATCAACACATATGCAGGATAACCAACAAGGAAATAGTTTCCTGCGATGACATCATCTGGTGCAGAGCCTGATATTCAGTGAGTGCAAAGACTCTTACCTGTTGTCGTGGAGGTTGGTTCACCACTTGGCTTCCTGCTGGCCTAATATTTGATTGTGGTTGAAAAGAATGCACTACAAACGATTGTGTTAGGATCGAAAAATAAGCTTGGGAGTTCATAGGGGGGTGAATGGACTCCTTTGCTAATTTTGTTTTAAAAACTTGTTTCAAAGATTTTATTGCTCGACGCAAACCTCCAGCCGAGTTACCAGCTTATAGGATTCTCAGTGACTGCTGTTGTCTCGTGTAATAAAATGATTTTTATGCGAAAACAACACGATCCAACAGTGAACAAGTTAAACCAATGCGTGAATGTAAAAGATGTAGAGATGAGAGGTTTGTTTCTGGAAGTTCGGAGCAAATTCTCCTACGTCTTCCCTTCTTCCTCAATGGGAAGGATTTCCACTAGAAGATTTGATTTATACAACCACTTGTACAAACCCAATCCTACAACCAGAAGCTGCAGGAACTCCTAGAAATCAACCAACGAATCCAGACCCGCGATCTGGTTCGCAATACAAAGAACTCAGCACTAAGCTGGTTGTGATAATCTAGCACTCTGCACTCTCTGTTTACGATTTACAATGATCGCTCAACACTACAGAGTGTGTGTATAGGAGATAGGGTCGTCTCTATATGTTTTTTTTTCGCCATTCAATGCTGCTCTTCTCTTCTATTTATACCCTTTGGATACAACGGTAATAAATGTAGCCAGTAGACACATTGAGTGTATCCAAATTGAATTTCCTGCGGCGTCTTAAATGTCTGTACGATGAAAGTCCATCTTCATTAAATGCATTGCCCTTTTTAGCAACTCTACATCATCTTCAGTTTGAATCGTATCTCTGCGTATCTGGATTTAGCTCAAAGTAGTTCCAACGACTACACATCAATGCAGAGAGGTCACATTATGACATCAAACTATTCGTAGCTTCAAACATTCCAAAATTCAATTTGCTACGTTGTCCTTGACTCAGGTGGTCTCCCGATCTGGTTTCTGAATATTGAGCTGCTTTTCTTGATCGGGTTCTGAGCTTGATTAGATCCAAACTGCTTTGAAGTGTTCTGCTCATTTCTTTGTTCTGTACTGATTTAGATATTCATCTACATATACTCATTTCTTCAGTGCTGTGGCACTTCTGGAATCATTCTGCTTCGATCTGGTTTACATAACTGATCTTCCAGCTGGTCTGTTGTACCACTTATCACTCCAGCTGGTTTACTATCCCACTTATTACTACCAGTGTGATATGTTCTCTACTACTTTTCATCTCAAAGCTCTCTGTTTCAAATTCTTCGAATTTTCTCAACGAACTGTCTTTAATTGGCTAAGCATCTTTGGACTGGTTTGACCTTAACCAGCTTGACCAAATTACCTTTGTTGGTTTGTCCTCAACCAGCGCAACTAAATATTCTGAGCTGGTTTGACTTTAGCTTGACTCTGCTCCGATCTAGTTTCTTCGTCCAATGATGTAAGCTTCGTCCAGATCTTGCGCCTTTGGTCTGATTGATCTCTTTTATATTTTCATCACCAAAACTTCTGAAATTTACTCTAACAGATTCTCTCTGAGGAGGATGAACAGATCTCAAAGCACTTGCCCGTTGTGCTCGTTCTGCATCACGTTGAGGGAATACTCTGGCAAAATGTCTAATCTGCTAACATATGTTGCATCTCTGTTGGATCTGTTTTTACAGATCCTGATTAAGTTTTGAATTACACAAAACCTGTTATTGTGATTCTAACAATTCTAATTGAGTGTACAGATTATAGCCAACAAAGAAGACGATCAGCAGCAGCTATTTCTATCCAGCAGTTGGTTCGCTATATTATCGATCAGCAGTTGGTTTGGTGATTCATGGAATCAGCAGTTGAATTAGCAATGGAGACGTCCAGAGTTATATCAGCTGTTCGTTGAAACGATGACAACCAGCTGAAGAGCTAAAGTATGAAGTGAACCAGCTGGGACTGGAATCAAGAAGCTTGCTGGAGAAAGCTATAGAAGAAGAAGATGATCGTGTTTATAAGTACTGCTGATGAATCTATCAGTAGTCGCGTTTATAAGTACTGTTGACGAATCTGTTGACAGTCGCTATTCAAGAAGATGGAAGTTGAGCAAGATGATGAAGATTAGCTGAAGCAAAGCGACGTCGTACTACAAGTTCAGCAGATGTAGAAGAGTGCAAAAGTTGAAGCGACGTCGTCCTGGAGATTCAGCAGATGGTTTAGCGTTGATGACGTCATCAGTGACGTCATCTCAATCAGCAGATGAAGAATGTTCAGCAGGAGCGCAAAAGTGTAGATGATGACATCAGCAGTGACGTCATCATCAGCAGGATGCTACTATTCATCAGCAGGATGCTATCTGGAGTTAGCGATAGCAAAACGATGTCGTTTACATAAGTTGGTACGACAGCGTTTTGCCTTCGCGCTTAATTCAGCAGGATGATTCTTACATCGATAGATATTCACCAGGAGTGCAAAGCGAAGATCAGCAGATGCATCTCAAAGATTACAAAACGATGTCGTTCGAATAAGTTGGAACGACAGCGTTTTGCATTCGCGAAGAAATCAGCAGATGGAGTGTGTTGATGAAGACGACCAGCAGGATGATCTTTGCGAAGAACCAGCAGATGCATTCCTTCAAGAGTGATCCAGTCGCAGTGTTGAATCAGCAGGAGCGAAGCAGTTGACAATTTACGAAGAGTTGCGAGAGCTGGATGTCAACTGCTGAGCTAAATTCAAAATGGCGAAAGCGACAGTAGCCTGCAAAAGAAAAGGACGCAAGTACTGTTACTTTTGCAGAGGAGCGTTGCACCAAAATGGAAAGAAGACAAGATAGCCTTCTGGAGCGCTGAACAAGTTTTGGAAGCTTTCCAACGGGAAGTATTTTACAGAGGCTATATATTGGAGGGAACGCCCATTTGAA
>KV014998.1:434810-462746 GCA_001598015.1 Dorcoceras hygrometricum | reverse complement strand
CACACAAGCACACAAGTCTTGAACAGATTTATGTTGCACATAAATCTGTTTGAGTTGTTTTAAAATATAGGATTCATTTCTGGTATTTTCCGCATGATTTTTAAATCATACCAGATCTGTCTCCGGTGCTCTTTGAGATTTTTAAATGTTCAAGAACAACGAGCTATTGCAGCTCAAGTTTATATCGGCAGGGCGCATCTTAGCATCTCATTTCAGCAGCACACAAGCACGAGTCTTGAACAGATTTATGTTGTACATAAATCTGTTTGAGTTGTTTTAAAATATAGGATTCAGTTCTGGTATTTTCCGCATGATTTTTAAATCATACCAGATCTGTCTCCGGTGCTCTTTGAGATTTTTAAATGTTCAAGAACAACGAGCTATTGCAGCTCAAGTTTATATCGGCAGGGCGCAAAATTTTTAATGGTTGTCAAAACAGTGCCTGCTGATCTTTTGATCCTATTTACGGACCAACAATCTCCCAAAAACTCCTCTACCTTGCTCACTGGGATGTCCCCCTCCACATTTGCTGCAATACGTACCTGAATACCCAGAACTCGGACCAGTACTAAACTGTTTTGACCCACTCGAACTGGAGTAACTACTATCAGATAATTTAAATGGCTTCCCTCTTGGATTGAAGAAATTGCTTCTTCCACTGCTGCTACTACCCCCTTTGATTCTGGTGCGTGGCTGTGCCTGTGGTGGATGATGTACAAATGGTTCTCCTCTCTGTCTTAACAGACCAACCTCTGCTCCTTTAGCTCGATTGAGCGTATCAGCAAAGTTTTTGGGTCTTCTAGTATTCACCAGAGTAAATACATCAGGATTTCAGCCGTTTATAAATTGATCAGCTTTGGCTTCTTCATTATCGGCTATATGTGGTGCAAATATTAACAGGCTACAGAATTTGGCCACATATTCTTCAATGTTCAGATTGCCTTACTTCAGATTAGAAAACTCAGCACCTTTATCCTTTCTGTATGATACTGGAAAGAGACGTCGATATAATTCAGTTTTGAACACGTTCAAGGTAATAGTCATACTTTGATTCTCCAAATCCTTTTTCAAGGTGATCCACCAGTTCTTTGCTACACCATGAAGTTGATGCACAACCAATTTGATCCGGTGGTCTTCAGAGTAGCCAAGAGACTCAAATAACTGTTCAGTATCCTCTAACCAGCTTTCACATTCCATCGAATTTTCTGTTCCCCTCAGTGTTGGTGGTTTGAATGATTGGAATCTTGTCAATAAAGTTTCCATAGGTGTCGGAGTAGCATCCATTGGATCATAAGCTGTACTGCCCTGTTCATATGAGGAATTGTCCATGTCCACGGTACATATTGTGCTCTACGTGGAGGCATATATGATATCCACATGATGAGTGCACAATTCTATATCATATTCATAATTTCTATGTCCATATCGGCAAACCCATGTGTTCTCATGAGAATGAAACTTCTAATCGAGGATAAGTTCTGGAGTTGTTTCTCAAATAAAGTATGCATAGACATTACGAGACATACTGATGTGATCCTGTAATGACTGGGGTTTTTTATTTATTATTATAATTTTGGGTTTGAATTGAAGAATGATAAAAGTTGGGATCTGGTTGAATACAAATGATCAATACAATTCTGGACTGAATTGCAAAAGAACAGAAATTTCATTTATAGAACTGGAAAACAAATCTGTTCATATAACTACCCGGAATTCATACAACGTTCGAAGTTACAATCTTTGTTCAGATTACATCAAAACAAGGGATTAGTAATCTGCTATGTTCAAAAACCGTAACTATAATTCTATACAACAAAAAGTGAATGAACTGGAAACAGAACGGAAACTATTGTCCACGATAAACACCTCATGTCTGTTCTAGCTCGCACCATCCAACTCCCTAGTTCTCATCACCTGCACTCAAGAAAACTAGTGAGCATAGGGGCTCAACGAGTAAATCTGGAATAGCAATTACAGGAAATACAAGCAGAACAATATCTTTATCTGTACTGAAGTTCAAAGCTGAACGATAGAATACTAAATTCTGAAATACGATAATCAGTAAACTGTAAAATTGGGAAAGAATAATTGCACATGTTTGAAACCTTCTAAAACATTTTCTTGCCTTTAAAATGAAGTATTACAACACTTCTTAGAGCTGTGATTATAATTCACCTTATGATCTGTTCTTATTTTTAATCGAAATATGGCTCAGACACTTGTACATAGGTCAAGATTGTTTGATCAAACTGTCATCTGATATCAGAAACTGGGAACAAATCCCAAACATCGCAATTGAAGGGTATGTAGTTCGTCAACCACAACATGATGCCTTCCGATTTGAAAAGGGGCATACTGGTTCATCAGCCAGCGTTCTCACCCTTTCCATTGGAGACCGTCTGTTATCTATGCCATAATCTCTTAACATTTTACTTCTTTTAACCATTCTGTACTATCTCTTATTTCTTCTGTCAAGATTGGTTTGCTGCTTTTAAAACTCTAATGGTGTTCGTAACTATTGAGAGTTCATGGGATTTCAATCGAATAAGAAACTTGGAGTCAGCTCGAAGTATGAACACTATGCAAGCGTACCAGCTTAGAACAGAAACTAAGATCTGGGCTGTTCGGTCAACTCATATTAGGAAAAGTTAACATGACTTAAATGAACAATTCAGATTACGACGGTCAAACAAGGTCAACTCAGCTCAGACTACGAAATCAGATCACAACATAAAACAGCTCAGAGAACGAAAGCAGACCGCGAACTTTAAATCAGCTCTGAGAAAGAAACAGATCATGAACAATGAACAACTCTGGAAAAACAGGTTGTGATGTTATCTTAAAATATCACTACTTAGAAGATTTTCCTTAGTCTGAAAAAAATCGATCTAAGTAAAATTCCAAAAACAAGAATGACTAAGCTACCTATAAGCTGCTAAGACAAAAATATCCAACTGCTTGTAAGATGCTTGTGAGCTACTGAAAGAAATTCACGTAAACTTCTTGCGAGCTGCTTTGAAGAATATCTCAGAAAACTCAGGAAGAAACTGAACGAACATCATCAAACATTTTCTAACAACTCTTTTCTGATTCAAAATCTCACCAAGCCCATACTTTCTACATAAAACATTATAACTTAATTTTGTGTTTGAAGAACATCAAAACAGTTCTCAAACCGTTAAAAATAACGCATACAAACATGCAATAGAAACAATATATGCTTTCAAGAGTGTAGCAAGAAACAGAGTTTACTTGCCTTTTCTACGATGACAATTACAGCAAGCTTATCTGGCCTGGATCAACACAAAATTCGATCACTTCCTCTGAAAAGTTTTGAAACTTTGTTCGGTTTTCTTGCAGAGAGCACCGCTTGTGAAAAAGTATTTTATTTGAGAATGAAATTTGCATAAGGTGTTTTAACAGCTTTTATATGAAAATCTTAAGCCTAATAATTGAACACGTTTTCTTTCAAAAATGCTAAAATCTTAAAAAAAAGTGCTACTCAAATTTAACAACAACTAAAGATGCAAATCGAACCATTTTAGTTAAAAGAGGAAATAAATCGGTTCGTCTGGATCGGCTGGACAGATCTTGCAATTGTGTCTCAAATCTGGAAAAGCAGCTAAAATGCAAGCTGATAACAATAGCATTTCAATTAGATCTCTCAATTCTTTAAACTTTCTAATTGTGGATTAAGTTTCTGGACGTTACAGATCCTATAATGCTTGACAATTTGTACTGCCTTGTTCATTCTAAGGAATTGTCCCTGTCCGCGATACATTTTGTGCTCGACGTGGAGGCTTATATGATATTCACACGATTAGTGCATAATTCTATATCATATTCAGAAATTCCGTGTCCAGTTTTTTCTGATCGGCAAACCCATGTGTTCTCATGAGAATGCAACTTCGGATCGAGGATAAGTTCTGGAGTTGTTTCTCAAATAAAGCTGCCTGGACATTTACGACACATACTCATATGATCATAGTAAAGCATGCTTGCATGTACTTAATGTCCTTAAATAATAAGATCAATCTCATGAGACATAAAGAATCAAGCGGACTCGATCTACCCCACTCACTACCTTCTAACACAGTTCAAGAAACTTATGCTCTCTTACTCAATTCCGATATCAGCTCAGAACAGCTGCATTGGCAGCTCACACTACAACAGATAAGATTGCACCATCTGTAGTGGTATGCTCAACATAGCTCAGCTTAGACGACTCAGATCAGGTCACACCCACAACTTCAGCTTAGGATGCTCTATTCAGCTTACGACATCCAAATCAGTTCGAGACGCTCTCAGATCGCAGTATGCATATACCTGGAGCAGCTCACGATAGTCAACTTAGGTCGCGCTGATCAACTCAGCTTACACTTCTCAGATCAGTATGCGACAACAGCTCAGCTCACGTCGGCTGATCCCTACTACCTTAGTAACTCTCTAAGCTGATTCTAAATGCACAACTCCCCAATACCGCCATATAGACTTCAAATCACCTGCAAGATCAGCTCAGCACGAAAGGCCCGATGAGCTCGCGCCTAAGCTGATCCACATAACATAACTACGATATTTCCCACAAATAAATCCTCGGTTAATCACAGTCTTTACAGCAACCAAGGAGATTGTTTTGCTCTAAGAGTAAGTTTTTTCAAGTTAAAATTACTGAAATCTTGTCTGAATTCCATCTATTAAATTTATTTTTAAATCAAATTAATTTCAAAACAAATCAATCCATCCAGCTCCATATTAGAAAAGAGGCAAAACACTTTTAAGAATTTGGGGTAAAAGTAAATACAGTGGATCTATATCTATTGGGCCTAAATTATGTATAACAATAAGCCCCATTAAGCCAACCTGACATCAGGTGGGCCAGTGCTCTTCAGGTTGCCTCCACGTGCCATAAGAAAATGGGTCACGTGATGTCACGTGCGGGCCAAGTCTTTTGTGGTATGGAAATTCCATCTCCACTTACATGAAAGAACTCGTTAATCTACATTAATTCTGGAACCTGCGACATTCCGAAAGGTACGTAATTGTTCCATTTTTTTGATCCATTTTCTTGTGATACATGTTAGATCACATCCACAAACTTGAGGTTCTGTTCGCCTATATTGAAGTTGAATTTTTCCCCAATCCGAGGTTTTAATTCGCTGGTTTTGTTGTTCCTGTGCCTAGGCGGAGGAAATTCGATTGCTTATCTTTTCTTGGCGTCCTTGATCCTCAAATGGAAAACAATAGCTGATATGTTTGATAACTGATCATATGTAAGTTAATGAAGGAGGTTCAAATTATTGATCAGGGTGATCTTGATGCCGTACGGAACCATTAATTAGTAAAGTTGTATGAAACAGACTGTGTACTTGAGTGTTGTGTGGGGACATGTGAATGCTACTTTTGTCATGCTGTAGACTCAGTGTGTGTTTAAAAGAACTTGAGATGGATTCTGGCTCCCTGTTATGCAGTTTTCTTGATTGGTGAAAATTTAGGGCAAATTCAATATCTGGTATCTGGTGGTGAGTGTGAGGGGCTCAGGGTTTACCGGCTGTATTTTTTGGTGTTAGAGAAATTATGAAACAATTTTGGGTTTTTTTTGCTGTCAGTTACTGAACCAGTTCCAATGTAAAAAGATGCATGTTGGGTCTTTGAAACAGTTTGGAGTGGCTTTCACATGTACACAACATACTCTGTTCAGGGTACAAGTTTCATTGGATAGTTACCCCTGGATCATGGGTCAAGAGTTTAAGGTTTGAGCTGGTTGTGAGAATATGTAAAAGAAATCTGAAAGTATAGCTAAGTGAGTCGACATGATTTGCAAATGTCATCTGTTCACTTCTTCCTTGTACTGTTAAATAGTTTTAACTTCTGATTTTCTTCTACTTATCTTGCTTCTTACATGATTTCATTTGTTTCGGTGTAGAAACTGGATTGACCAGCATTCATGCAACTCTGACCATGAGTAGCACTAGGTAAATTATTACCCAATATTTCCTGCCACTTTTTAGTTTATTTACCATTAATAATGAAACTATCTGACATTAAACGAAATACTTGCAATCCTCTTCATGCAAAATGAAATCCGAGTGGGTTTTATTAGTATTTGATTTAAACCACAGTGTGAGTGAGTACTTTGCCGGAACTGCAAATAGTTTTGTTTAAGGGTCTTATCCACTCCGCACTCCTCATTATGCTGTTGAACCATATTTTGAACTTTGTCCGGAAAAGATATCTAAGCTCTATTTTTCAGGGTATAAACTCTAATCCAAGCTGACTAGAAGACTTGAAATGGGTTCCGATACCATCCAAGATGGATCTGCTTCTGTGGATTATGTAGGTACTGGTGAGATGGAAGCTGAGTCAAATAATGTGGATTCACTTGATGTTATTTCATCTCGTGGAGACATCATTGAAGAGCTAGATAGCGCATCGAAATCTTTGACAAGGGTTGAATTAGATTTAGCATGTTGCTCTGAAAAGCTGGTTAATTTGGATATACTTGTGATGCATGTGGCTTCAAGGGAAAATGATTTTGAGGCTTTTGCTTTGGAGGGTGAGCATACACTGGAAGGCTCAGTTGAGAAAGCATTTCAATTTGACCTTTTATATGGGTTTTTGGACTCTGAAATCAGAGAACTGGATTCTTTTCTGTTGGATTTGCAAACTGATGTTGTTACTTCCGGAAAGGTCATATCGTCATTCAAGCAGCTTGGTAATGGTTTTAGGGAAATGGAAGAAAGGTTGCGAGATTGTGAGGAGTCCCTGGAGAGGTCATTTGAACAGGTAGCAGACATGAAAGTGCAATCTGCCAACTTCCAGAGGATCTTGTTAACTTCTTCTGAAGATGAAAAATGTATGTTCACCGCTTTCTCAATTTTCTTTCCACTTCCCCCCTATTTGTATAACTTTTAAACATTATCAATTTTGCAGCCCAATAACTATTTTATGCCTTGCATATTTTAGCAATGTTTATTGGGATGTCAGACTAACTAGAGGAGACATTTTGGTTCTTTTGTTGTTCAGGCTATTGTTGCATCCCTGAATACATATGTCCTGAAATGTCTTCTGCAATTGCATTTTCTTGGGTAGTGATTTTCATTATAAAAATCTAACAGTCACTAGTGCTCTTGGCAGTAAAATATGACAAGGAGTTTGCAGGCTTGGAAAATGGCGACCTCTCTAATGTGAATACAAAGATTAGAATGCAGACATCAGAGCAGCAGAGGCATATTTTGAGAATGTTGGAGAAGTCCTTGGCTCGGGAAATGGATTTTGAGAAGAAGCTAGCCGAGGCTAGACAAATTGAAGAAGATTTAAAATTTAGGCTTCAACAAGAAGTCATCCGTATTGAAGAAGAAGCTGAAATTATTTGGGAAAGACTGTTTGAGGCAGAGAACAGTTCAGATATTCTGTTGGGGATTTTGAATGAGCTAGTTGGGAGAATCCAGATGGCACAATTTGATTTAAATGGATATAAACAGAGAGAAGGAGAATTGATAATGCAGTGTAAAGGTTTAAATGAGCAATTGCAAGAAAAAGACCTCGGTTTACAGCATTCTGAGCGTTCCAGGGGTGAACTTTTGGAAAAGGTTAATGTGATAGAGCAGAAACTGAGTGAATATGAGGCAAAACTGCACTCTGTTGAGGATAGTTCAGAGCAAAATAAAGAATCTTCCGCAAACATTGATGACAGAGAAAGTATGAGTGATGAAACAATGGAAAAGGGCACTGAAGCTGAAAAACAGTTTGAGAGTTCTGAATCTGAGTGTAAATTGCTTAGAGAGTCTAATATGGAGCTTAATAATGACCTTTGTCGCTTGAGAAGTGAAATTGCTGATGCAACTGAGAGGGTGGGGCAACTTGAGAGTCAGTTAAGGGATTCTGAAATTAAGCGACTACATGCCGAGGCATCTGCTGAAGCTAGTGAAGAGAAGCAAAATATGCTAAATTGCACGATCAAGGATATGGAAGATTTGATAAGAGATCTTAAATCAAAGGTTTCAAAGGCCGAAAGTCAGACTGAGAGCACTGAAGATAAGTGCATCACCTTGTCAGAGTCCAATGCAGAACTTGTTGTAGAAGTCAATTTTCTGAGAGGCAGAGTGGCACACTTGGAGACATCTTTGCATCAGGCTGATGATGCGAAGAAGGAGACTGTAAAAGATGTTAAGATGTACACTAAAGTCATTGCTGATCTAGTCACGCAGTTGGCTCTTGAAAGGGAACGTCTTCACAAGCAGGTCGGCATTCTGATTGTTTCTGTTATGGTGGTTGTCGACTGAGTAACTAGTAAAAACATTTCTTGTTGGTATCTTTTTTTTGTACCGTTTGCATGTCCACACTCTCCAGCAAGTTTTTTTTTTACGTGCTTCTATGGGGTATTGGATTTGTATGAAATTTATGGCTGGGTCCAATAGGAATTATGTGTTGGAATTAAAAATAGGGTGGCGTTGATTATTTTGTGGGTGAGCATAAAAAGGGAGCATGGGTATAATTATTGGGATACTTGTGTATTGTGTATGGGTACTTGTAGCATTTGCTAGGTGGAATGAATTTACTCTGTTTGAGAATATCTTCTGCTCTAGGGGTCATTCTCTTACTGAGGATTGATCATTTTCTTGTGTAATCTCTGTTTCTGTAAATGAAATCATTAGTTTGGACTAAATCTGTGGTTTGAGTTCATTGCACTTTTCATTTGTTGGATTAAAGGAGGTTATCCTGTGGTCCAGATATTTTAACTAAACCTATGCCTTGCTGTTAGTTTTTTTATCTTGACATGAGACCATCATGTCAGTGGTGAAATTTTTAGTTACTTTTGTGAGGTTTGCCTCCATAGACTGCAGTAGATGCAGATCCCATATCATGCCTACTTGATGTATTCCCAATTGAATATTAGGCATCTAGTTATAGAGGCCTGAATGAAACAAAGATACATCAGATACTCCTCATGCAGTGAGATGATGTTTCTGCACTTCTAGTCTTTCGTCTGTGGTATCAATGAGATTAGTGGTTATTTTACTTTTCTAGGTTGAGAAGCAGTAGAAGTATCCAGCATTTTGTTCTTCCAATCCGATTCCTCCCTTTATCCCTCTTTGTTTCTGAATTTCGGTACACGAGAAGCCTCTTTGAACAGGAGTCATATGAAAAATATTTAATTAGTTGATACTGCTGGGATAGGAGTTGTAGAGCTTGGTTTCTGAATGACAGTAGTTTCCTAGTTATTAAAAGGCCTCCGTGCTCATATATTATTGTTATATTGTTTCAGATTTCAACTTTGGTAAAAGGGAAAAAGGTAGTTGTTAAGCATTTGAAGCAAATGAAGGAGGACAATTCATTCAATAAAATTAAAAATCCTGCTGCCAACATAAAATTATCGAAGGTCTCCAATTTTAGTCTTGACCGTGAGACCTCTGGAAATGGAAGTCATGAGAAAAGAACAGGGTCTACAGTTCCAGATTATCAGGTCAGTGCTTCTATTAATTTTGTCGGCCAGCCGTTGATATTCTTCTTATTGCTTAATACCCCATTTTTTTATCATTTACGAGTTTGGGTTAGCCAGCCTTGATAGACTCCTATCTTCTGGTATTAAACAGATGCAACCAAAGTGTGCATGAACTAGCTTCGCATGTCGTTGCTTTACTCTCTTCACACTTTAGATCTGTCATTTAATTCCCATTTCCTTATCCATTTTGGGATATAGCAGCATTGGGGTGAAGTAGGGGTTCCATTAGTATTTGTCCTTTTAAGCTGGTCATATGGCTCAGTTCTACTCTTGCGTTTTAAACAAATGTTAAGAGCACAAGTAAGATCTTAAGTTCCGAGGTTCCAATGTAGGATGGTTCTTTTTACTGAAGTCGTTCCCTCTGCAACAACTAAGATGCCAGATAATCCAATCTTTCTGACCAAACTACTCAATTCTTTATTCTTTAGATCCCAGATGATCCTGGAGATTCATTAACAAGTGAGATCAGGATGGAGCAATCCATCTCAGCCTCCAAGCTCGAGTACGCGAGGAACATAGAACCAAGTCAGTTAAATTTCAAGTTCGTGGTCATTGCCCTTATTGGGATGGTGATTTCGCTGGTGGCGGCTTATCTCTTCCAGTGCAACGAATGGCAAAATTCGAATAACTCGGGCTAATGGAATGTTATGTGCTGTATCCTTTTAGGTAATGTTTTGGCAACTTTTGTGCATCCGGAACATCCCAAGAAACAGCTCGACTTGGTCAGTGACTTGTAATAAATCTTGTGTATAATCTGTCAATGATGAAACATCGAGTGAAATCCAATACCGACAAGTTATCATGCTTACTCTAACAAGATCATTTAGTGACGTGTTTCATATGTCATTGCCTTGTACCACCTTCACTCCAAATATTTAAGTCTTGCTGCTTATGTAATCGAAAAGTTGACTCTAACCCGTGTCCTAGTACTTTTCTTCAGAAACAAAATATACGTTCATAAAATTTGCGGTTCTGTTACTGAATATAAAATATCAAACATTACTTCCGAGACAATATTTTATGTGTGTTGATAACATAATAGCTAGTTTTGACCATGATTTGCTTGACATATTCTATTCTTTTCTCAAATTGATTTTACTTTGATATACAAAGCCATGGAAATTGATTGCACTTTCTATATTTTTCGTTGCACTTTCTCTAATTTTCATCTAGCGTTAATCACAGTCTTAATTCATTGACTAATATTCTTTTTCTCATTTTATTATTTTTTCACCAGAACTAATATAGTATTTAAGTACTTCACCACATCATCGATTGTTGAAATCATGGCATTATGCCTCCAGGGGCACAGGCGAGTTGGTAAGACCTGGGGTGATGTGGGAGTAACTTCCCCGACTTCACGGGTTCGATTCTCGTGTGGAGCATATTCCTCACTGAAATATTGTGGGGGTATGCTCTGGGAGTTAGTCTGGGCCTTCTCCCTCGGACCTCTGCCTACTCGAGCATATCCCTCGATTTATCAACTTGTATGGACCAAGGGGTCTCTGACCTATACAGGGGAGCCCATTAATAGGTTAACTTTAAAAATTGAAATCATGTCATTATTTTCCGGCGTTACACCTTCGTTCTCCTTCAACCCGGTTGTGATAGAATAGGTAGACTGATTATAAAACTAACGTTAAAAATAATACAGAGAAAACATATTATATATATATATATATATATTTAAAATTGTTTACATTAATTTCGTCAAACTTGCTTCCATTTGATTTTTTTTAATTTAATAAGGAAAGGACTAGAAAGTATCTTAATTACTCGTGAACGTTATAAGACCTATCAATTTCTTTTCTATTCCATAAACTCCGTGTTTATAAACAGGACAAAGGCAAATAATAATGTTTCCAGTACAAAAACACGAAAATAAACGAACACCCGTGTCTTCTTCACGTCACATTTCTCCAATGGCGGAGGTGTCAAATCTACACCGCCTCAACCACCATTCGCTGCCGCTTTCCCGGCGCTCTATATCATCCACCATAACGGCTGGGTCTATACAAGAAGAATCCGCTGGAGAGGAGGAAGAGGAAGAAGAATTGTATCGTCAACCCGACCCTTTATTTTTGAATTTCGATTCGTTCTCCTCTCCAGGTAATCCTTCATACCCCACATTTTTGGATGATTACACTAGGTCCTTCAATTTCGAGTTCGAGGTTAACGAAGCTGGAAACCTGGATTCTGAATACGAGGACCCTAATTGCTTCTTCTACGGAGGCGAAGAAGATGAGGAGCAGATGAATTTCGTCACGGATCTGTTCGAATCGCGTGAAACCCACTTGGCGGAGGACCCGATCTGGGAGTTTGATTCAGAACCGGTGGACGAGTCGGGCCTTGAGTTCGGTTTTGGTACGGGCCTTGGTTCAAGCAGGGGCCTTCGGGTTACGGACATGGATTCAGTGTCAGATTCTGAAGAATTCGAGGTGAATTCTGGTTTTGTCGATAACGATGATGACAATTATGATGATGTCTTTGAGGTAAATAATGATAATCATAGCGCAAATGAGAGGGAAGAGTTTGAGTGGGAGGAGGTGAATGAAAGACTCCATTTTGACGAGGTAGAGAATTTGAATTCTGTCATTGATAGAATTGAGGAAATATCCGTTGCGTCAGATATTTCTTCCTCGAACCTTGGAGATTCGGGGTTAGATGATGATATGCGAGAAGAGGATGAAGGAACTTTAGAATGGGAAGTGCTGTTGACAATGAATAATTTGGAGAGGAATTTGGAGCTGGAAAATTCTGCAGAAAGTATCGATAGTGGAATTCCCCATGGCAATCTGCGGGATCGTGAGGATTATATATTGGCTTTGGAATATGATGCCCTTTTTGGGCAATTGGTAGAGAATGAGAATGGGTTAAAGGGTAGTCCCCCGGCTGCTAAATCCGTGGTGGAGAACCTTCCTTCGGTGGTGTATACCAAGGAGGAGGTAGAGGAAAGTAGTTTTGTGGCTTCTTGTGCAGTTTGTATGGATGAGTTTACTGGTGGGGAGAAGTTGACAAGGATGCCTTGCTTCCATTTATACCACGGTGAATGCATTTTGCCGTGGCTCCACAGTAGGAATACATGTCCAGTTTGTCGATATGAGTTACCTACAGATGATGCAGATTATGAGAGGAGAAGGGTTGAGAGAGTAGGTGGTGGACTTTCTGCCTCAAGGCTAACGATCTTGAGGTAAGATACAGTTTTGAACTTCGCCTTGAAAATGTGGATTACCATGTAATTTTTTTTTAAAAAAAAACGAGGATAGATTTTGGATATTTGGTGCTGTATATAAAATTGGTGAATCTGGATAGACGCAAAGTTTACTGTGTTTACTGTTACCATGTTGAGGATATGAGATTTAGGTGCTTTTAGAATCACAGAGCTGTATGTTGGATCATATGAGAAGATGATCAGTTGGATAACCTGATAATTCCTTCTGGATGTACCTGCCTTTGATGGTCTGCCAGTGTGGACTATTTGTCAAGGTCCTATTAGTTGGAGTGAAGATCAGATGCAGATTTGCAGTCGAGCTCCAACCCCTATTACTCTATTAGTAATACGATAAGAAGATAATAGATTTACTAGCTTTTTACTGGATGAGTTATGCTTGATGTACAGCTTAGGTCTGCGGTCGACATATCTTAGCATCTTATGTCCGTTTGTTGAAACCATCGAATGTGCAAACTTTTTTGCTGCTTGTTTCGGTTCATGTTCTGGTGTTTTGAATAAAGTTTCCAATTGTTCAGTTCAGTTACATCATTGTCAATGCTCGTGTCCTTTACTATTATGCTGGCAGTCTTACCTGCCATTCCTTGTCTGTGTATAATCTTCATGTAACATATACTGTTACGTGAATTCTGTCTCGTGTATATCTTTTATTCAGCTCCTGGTGCCCAAGTATCATCACCACAAGTAGTTCGTTTTCGAACACTCCTGCAATTTTGAATTATGGTACTTCTATGGTTGTTGGATACGAAAAGTCTCGAACGTCCTCCAAATTCTTATATGTTCCTCCAAATCTTCACTCTGGTCAATGACCCCAAGAATCCAATCTCAAGGGATATATATAGTCCAGATGCAACACGAAGACAAGTAGTTGAGTTCATACTCATTTGATCCATCTCATGCGGGACTATTCTTACACTAGAACACTAGCTTAGCAGTAAGGTACAAAATTTGCATGTAAATCTAAAATAATTTTTGCGTTGCTTATAGTAATTTTTGTTATCATGGAAATAATTTGTTTTCGTTTAATTATGAAATCTATCTTTCTTATAAAGTTAATCTCTTTTTGAATGATCGCATGTCTTTTACTGGTTTTGTCTTTCTGAAATAATTTAAAGGCTCCATGTAACGAGATAATGCATAACTTGTTTGGGATCAATGCTACTGTTTCTTTGGCATACGCGTTTAAGATATCTTTAAAATATTGAAATAAATCTTTTTAAAAAATTTAAGGTTACCTAAACTTTTTCGAACAACGTATTTGATATACTGTAAGGTGTTCTAAGATTTTTCACCTGATATGTTTTTGGACTTCTGAACAGATTATTAGTTATTTTAAAACTCTTATAAGTTCCCTTTAAAGACAAAAGCTATTATATTGATTATGTTAAAACACTCTCTCCTAATATTCTTTTCAATGAGTTCTCTAAGATTAGATGTTTTTGGTTTTTTATGATTATGATATCATATGTTTATCATAATTTATGTGATCGACCATATTTACTTCTTATATTTCTTTTTGACTTTAGATGTTGATAATTATAGGCAATGCCAGATGGTTGTAGAATTTTTTAGAAACTCTTGTAATACATTTTTGACGATCTAAATTAATGTATCTAAAATTAATATCATACGCATTGATATTAAAGTTTACGACATTCAATCATCCAAACTATGGAAAATTGAAACAATCAATGGTTTCTAATAATCTAATGTTTGGTTTGATTTGTTATCTAGTAATACCAACAAACTTGATTGGTTTGGAGTTTTTATTTTAAGATTTAATAACCAACAACAAAAAAGAAAGAGAGAAAACGTGAAATATACACGTGAGATGGTGGAGGCAAGTAACCACTCAGCACTTTAATTTGTCCATCCACAGAATTGGCCTGCTTATGGATCTACGCCTCGCGAATGGTTGCATTACACATTATATATATATATATAGTTAAATTTACAACGGTGAGAGCAGTACGAGGATGAATGATCTATTGGGAAGTTCTCGTACGTCAAGCTGCTGACATAGTGCCGTTTGATCTGATTGGTCAGGTAGGCTGTAAAAGTGTGACGTCGGACTTAACGGGTAATATTATCTCTCCTGGGGATAGGGCCGTCGATTGGGAAATGATAAGACTGATCTCTAAGGAAAATGAGAAAGCACCAACAGTTAGACACGGACCTCCCGTGACTCATGGGTCTAATAACCCAACCTTAATCCACGCAATAGGTGCACTCTGCTCTGCCACATTATAAGGAAATAAAGTTACACATTGACTAACAACTATAACCTTTAGCCTACTGATAAACGTTTGATCATAACAATAATATATACATATATATATATATATATATAACTGTGGGCACCTATACCGTGGGCATCTGGTGACGTGGCACTTCCTGGTGCTGTCACATCAGCAGGTGCCCACACTAGGTGTCCACGGTATCAGTATATTATATATATATAAAGAAAATAGAAAAGTGATGATCGAAACATGAAGCTTATCACCACAGATGAGGCTACTGGTTGCCTTCCACAGTATAACATTAGAGTATATTTCAACATAATGGAATTTTGCAGGTGCACCAATCATCTACTGAAAAACATGATTGATATTTTATATATATATATATATATATATATATATATATATATATATTAAAATATCAAACTACTATTTAGATAATCATCATCATGCCCCGAATCCATGTAAAATTATCATCTTGACTGCTCTCAAGTCAAGAAAAAAAAAGATATAATTTGCTATCAAGCTCAAACTCATAAAAAAGAAAAAAGAAATACATTTGAGATTGGGCTCAAACTCAAATCAACTCATTACTTTAAAACCCAAGCTCCAGACTTTAAATTCTGTTAGATTAAATTTATAAGTTTTGGTGAAATCAAGTAAAAGAGATTAATCAGCTCAAATATACTGCATTGATTACAGAAACCAGATCAAAGCTAAGCTGGATAGAGCTAAGCTGGTTAAGACAAATCAGCCAAGATAATCAGATCAGGTATCTATTCAGTTTATCAGTTGATAGAAGAACAGATTGAGATCAGATCAGCTTACAAGAGTAGAGTTTATTAGGTTTGGTTCGGTACGGTATACGTTTTTCAAATTATACCGTATACCCGAAAATTTCGATATTGAAAAAAATGATACCGATACCATAGCGATGTTTCGGTATATCGGAAAATCAGCATGGTATACCGAAAATGCGGTAATAAAAAAATGATACCGTTATCGTACCGATTTATCGAAAAACCGGTACGATTTGTTACTATAGAACTTGGAATTCCATGGAGTCTCACTATTTCTCTTACATACATCTCAACATACTTATTTAGGTTATACGTTGTCTTCACTAACAAGAAGTGAGCTTACTTGGTTAATCTATCAACTATAACCCAAATAGAGTTGAATCCATGGATTTTTCTTGGTAAACCCACTACAAAATCCATTGTAATGTTATCCCACTTCCATACTGGTATAGGGAGAGGTTTTAACATCCCTGCTAGTCTTTGATGCTCTGATTTCACTTGTTGGCATGTTAAACTGTGAGGTCCGGGGCTCAAAAGAGGGCGGGGAGTGATCGCCGGTGCCAAGAGGTTGCACAGACAATGAGCGGCTCCTGGCAGGCTTCTAGAGGTGAAGGGGCACATGAATGTATCGATCCCACACCGGAATAAGAGGGATTACGAGACTGGAAAGTTATAAATGTAATTGAGATTAGTTGAGGAAGGCTTATCAGATTTAATTGGTACTACTCATACTAACAAGGTGCATCTTCTTTTCGGGAGCTCATCACTTAAAAACTCCAAAATTAAGCGCTTGACTTGGGACAATTTTGGGATGGATGACCCCCTGGGAAGTTTCTCAGGGTGCGTGCGAGTGAGGAAAAAATACGTTGGAAAGGCAGTGTTGGTACAGTGGGGGCAGTCGTTAAATCTGGGGCATTACAGTTGGTACCATAACCGACCTCTCTTAGCACGATATGGTTCGAGGACGAACCAAGCGAAAGCTGGTGGACATGTGAGGTCCGGGGCTCAGAAGGGCAGGGAGTGATCGCTGGTGCCAAGAGGTTGCACGGATAATGAGCGGCTCCTGGCAGGCTTCTAGAGACGAAGGGGCACATGAATGAACCGATCTCACATCGGAATGAGAGAGATTACGAGACTGGGAAGTTATAAATGTAATTGAGGTTATTTGAGGAAGGATTATCAGATTTAATTGGTACTACTCATACTAACAAGGTGCATCTTCTTTCGGGAGCTCATCATTTAAGAACTCCAAAGTTAAGCGTGCTTGACTTGGGACAATTTTAGGATGGGTGACCCCCTGGGAAGTTTCTCAGGATGCGTGCGAGTGAGGACAAAAACACGCTGGAAAGGCCAGTGTTGGTATAGTGGGGGCAATCGTTAGATCTGGGGCGTTACATAAACAATCAGAAACGAAATTGAAAATGTCACTTTTCATTCCTGACCATTAAAACAATTGTTGCAAATCTTTATACATTTTCTTGCCTCCTGGATGAATTGAATAACGAGTGTTATGGGCTTCATTCATAATGTCTATACTCAAGTTATCAACTCGCGGTACCCATGATCTGTTTTGGTATCTCACAATCCTTTCGGCTGTTGTATAAAGACTTCCGCCTCTGTCTTCATCTTGCTGCTTACATTTAAGTAGTTGCTCATCCCTTGTTTGACCCTCTATAATGCGATCTTTTAGCGTGGACTGGATGGTAAGCACATCTACACTTGCAGCACAATCATGTGTAATCACTTCCAGTTCGAAGCTCTCCTTTTCTTTAGCCAATGGTATCTGAACCGATAGTTGAGCTAATCCCACAGCTTTTCTACTTAACGCATCTGCTACAACGTTAGCTTTACCGGGGTTATATCTAATGACACAATCATAATCATTTTACCAGTTATAACCATATTCTTTGCCTCATGTTGTGCTCATTCTGGGCAAGAAATACTTAAGGCTTTTGTGATCTGTAAATATCTCGCATTTCTCTCCATAAAGGTAGTGCCTCCAAATCTTCAACGCGAACACTAATGCTGCCAGTTCTTAGTAATGCGTAGGATAATTCTTTTCGTGAATCTTCAATTACCTAGAAGCATAGGCAATCACCTTCTTATCTTTCATTAAGACAACCCCCAAACCTATCTTTGATGCATCAGTATAAATCGTGTAGCTCCCTTTCCCAGATGGTAAAGTTAAAACAGAGAATTCTTGTTGGATCTGTTTCCACAGATCAGAATCTAAGTTTTGATTCACACAAAATATGTTTCTATTGTACAAACGTTCTACATGACATGCGCAGCTTGCTAAGACTGGAGTAGACGTGAAGATATCCAAACTAGAACAGTGATGGGACGCGTGAGCTGGACTGGTCGAAGATATCTAGCTGAAACAGTAAGGGGACGTCCAAGCTGGTACAGCAGTTTACTTCCAGAAGTACAAGGAACACCAAGCTGGTTCAACGACTTGGAGTTGGAGCAGCACGAAGATCAAGCGCAGAGAATGAAGAGCAGAGTTGAAGCACAGAATGTTGAAGTGCAGTACGGCTCAAACGCAGATCAAGTGCAGAATACAAGTGCAGTGTTCAAGTGTCGTTGCATAGACAAGCGCAGTGATCAAGTTCAGGTCAGATCACTATGTGCAATAATCAATTCATCATATGAATCGGATTGATTATTATAACAGTGTGCTTGCTGATAATTTGGATGAGGTGTTTGAATGGATCAAGTGGACAAGCAAGTAACACTGAGGCTCCTGTCGAGAAGAATAGATCAGACGAAGAACAGTCAGTGAATGAGAGAAGTGTAGGAATGTGTACAGATCAGGTCGGAGCTTCGCAATAGATCGGTTCACATAAGAAGAGAAGAGCTTAATTGAAGAACAGATCGGAGTGAAGTCCATATCAGATCAATACAAGCTACCAGCTCAGACGGACAAATCAGTTTGAACAAAGCTTTCTCAGATAGATCGGAAAGGTTCTAACAGATTTTCTCTGATACGTCTACATAGTTCAGAAGCAGTACAAATAAATAGCATCATCTACTACTGTACGATGAAAGGACGATAAGTACAAGAGTCAGAAACTTTACATAAGCTTTACAACGACTATAATCTTGTGTCTAAGGATAACATCGGTACAGAGGCTACAAATTCAAGCTGAACTGATGAAGAAAGAAGTTGTCCAAGTGAAACCACAGAGGAGTCTCGAGAGCACAGCTGTTTGTGTGCACAGAATGAAAGTTTGGATCAGAACAGAATATCAAAGTGTGCACACACCATCAAATGTTGTCATAATACTTGAAGATCATGAAGAAGACGACAGTGTATAAGACTATATATATGAGATCTGAACTGAAATAGATTAGTCTTCACACACACACACACACACATTCACTCACATATATTGAGAGCTGAGCAAAAAAGATTAGAGTGAATGCAAAACAAATCAATTAATGTAATCTTTCTCACATAGACGTAAAATAAGTGAACAGAGTTGAGAGCAGAGTGGAGTTTAGGAGTTCAGCTTGAGCAATGTGATAAGTCTCAGCTGAGTAGGTTTCTAAAACTTTATATAAATCAAAGATTTTTAGTGAAAGCCTTCTAGTTTGGAAGAAGGGGAGAAGTAAAAGTGGTGTCATCGAATTTCATAAACAATCCGGTGTACAACTGTTTCAATTTTCAGGGAGTACCTAGGTTTATATTATGCCTGGTTTTTTATACCAGACCCGATCTACTCTCGGTGCTCAAACCTTTAAAGAAATGAAGTTATTGAAACTCCTCGACGTGGATTATTTTATTCTCGATCAGATCACGCACGACCTTGTTGTCCCCAACTCGATCTTCCAACAAGTCAGAGAGGGTTGTTCTTGAAAGAGCATTTTAAATTGAAAACTTATGGCACAAAATTTTGAAAGGTTTTAAAATGTTTTCAGCTCATAATATTAAGATAGATGGAGTAATGATTTTTGAATTACAGTGATACATCTTCCGTCGAGCTGACACAGATCATTCGAGAAGGATTCTGGTGTGTTCGCCAATTTACCGCTTTTGTATATGCTAATTGGTTTTGTAGATAGTGAAGAAAAGATCATTGTGAGATCATAATCTTTCGGTTGTGGGTTTATGTGTTTGAGATCACAATAAACTTTTTTGTGGTATTACCATCTACTTAAACTAATATAGTTGACTTGAGGCAAAAATAGAGAAAAATGGAATGGCGGTTCTGTGAATTCGATAGTCATTTATCTCTTACTCTCTGTAAATGGACAATCAGTAGCACTTGTTCAGTTTTGTTAAATCCCGTACTCTGTCAACTCTTATACAAATCTGTTTTATTTGCGGAATTTATATCTCTACTACAAAATATTTTAAGTTTTTTTAAATGTTCAGTAGCACATGATTTTTTTGAAAAATCTTATTGTGCGTTCTGTTTTCTCTAAAATGCCTATTCCTGCAAAATATTTTCTTTTCGAAAACTGAAAAAAAAAACCCATGATATTATTTGTTTTCTGCATACATGTTTTCAAAACTGTTTCAATTATCAGGGAGTACTTTGGGTTATATTATGTCTGATTTTTCAGACCAGACCTGATCTACTCTCAGTGCTCAAAACTTTCAAGAACTGGAGTTATTGTAACTCCGCGACGAGAATTATTTTATTTTCGATGAGATCGCACATAGCCATGATGTCCCCAACATGATCTGATCCAATCCCAACACAGTTCTTCGTGGTAAAACCTTCCTAGGAACAAACACTTTGCGTAATTATTTTGAATTTCAGCCCTACTTTTCCCCACTAACTAATTAGCTTACAACCATTGAACTAACTATAAGCAAGACCAGTTGTAGGGTGATCGTCGAGTGGCGTTTTACTTGATTAGGCTAATGCAATTCCTTTGAGTTTCAGTCTTGCGACTGTACTCCCCAGGCGGAGTATTTCACGCTTTTGGGGATTCGATCCGTCGAGCTATTAACAGCTAACGGCTGTTCTTGTTGACCCCGCCCTATAGGAACCAGGCTATCTACTGCTTCTAACCCAGTTTGCTAGTTTTCACCGTTGGTTATTGGTTGAGCCAGTGGAATGGAATGAGGTAAAAAAAAAAACGGATTTACGACTTCAAATATACTCATATAAATAAGAGTAATTGAAGTCCCTATTCAGTTAATTTCAGTACCCTAAGACTATTTTTCTTGGATTTACGACTTCAAATAAACTCATATAAGAGTAATTGAAGCCTTGTTCTGTTAATTTCAGTACCCTAAGACTATTTTTCTTGGAAAGAGCACTTATTTGGCTCTCTAAATAAGAATATACTTGAATCCTCACGAAAAAAAAAGTATTAGGATCTCTCGTAATAGGGACTAAAATTGAATTTTAACAATCTCATCTCAATATTGAGCTCCTTACAATATATAAGGATCAAATGTATGATTTTAACTTTGATACTTATCGTAGGATCGAATATTTATTATAACTGGTGCTAATGAACAACAAAACAATTCATATTTTTTAAACAACATTCCAAGCAAATACTTTGATCAATTTTCTAACGGAGACATTATACTAACCAACACCAAGAACATTATAGAATTGTATGATAACACGTACTACCTTTACGAATCCAGACAAAAACTTGATAGGGCTCACCACATGATTTTATTTGTATCGAAATCATTTGCTTTACACAAACATGAAAGAGAGAAGCACATGTAGGTTACTTAAGTGGGCTGCATTTGCTAACAAATTGACCGTGCCACACACTATATATTTCCCGATAAATTCGAAAGTTATACTAAATATAGATAAATATATTAACATATAACATACTAATTAAAACATAAGCACATAATAATTAAAACATACATTCATACAGACATTTATAAATACCCTTTTTAGAAAAATTCAGTTTCTTCTAAACAAAATACTAGATTGCTAAAAAAAAAGAAAAAGAAATAAAGCACTAATCTCGCAGACACATAACAAATGCCTACGCACCTCTATGTCACTTTAAATCCCACCTCAGCCGTTACTTACGGGCCCTGTCTCTATTTATTAGATATGTTCCAAAATCTTCACCTACAAAGGAAATATCTAATTTTCAGCAAAATAAAATTAAATAATAATATGATATGTTCTGGGATAAAACGAAAAATACCGTATAGATTTTAGTACGGTTTCTATTTAATAAAATCCATAAGACTTGGGTGTGTTTGTTATAATTGGTTTTAAACTCAAAAACTTGTTCAAACCTGAGAACTTTGGTATCGGACGAAGTATAAGTCATACTTAAGATAATTAAACTAGGGGTTATAATGGGAAAAATGATGAGATACGGGCACGATTTTGAAACATGGATAAGATTTGGTGACAGAGGTTGTGCCTTAAGTGGGTTTTAATAATTTCTATCATTCACATCAAAAGGAACAAGGTTTCCAGCCAACTCATTCTTGTTCTTTTCCTTTCCTTGCTTTATAAATTTTGTATGTCTGATGATTTGAGAAGATGGGAATAAATTTAAAAGATAAATCTTACGTCTCCAAATCTTTAGTTTTCTAATCAAACAATTTGTGGAAACAAATCAAAGCCCACATAAAGTATGTGTAGTGCTGTTCCTGAAAGTTATATAACAATAGACTAATTCGAGTGCATGCGCTATAAATTATGTTGTTTTAGGAAGGCAGCATAACACGTACGTGCGTGTGTCTATATATATATATTACCGAATTTTTTCTAAGTTGATGAGTTACCACCAGGTCGAGATGTCGGAAGGTTGGTTCTCGGGAACTGTATAAAATGAGCGAGTGTGAGTGTATTTCTCTTGGTGGCATGCAACCACATACACTAGTTAGAGGACGTCGGAAGTGTTTCCAACGAATCCTCTTTGATGCTTAAATTAGTTCGGGTGGTCGGGAATAGAAAAAAAGAGTATATGTAAAGTTAGGAGATTGTGGGTTTGTGTGTCCCCGTAAAGTGAGGCATATATTGGCTTTTATAGAGGGTCTGAGCAGTTATTGGGGGCATTTTTAATCCGGAGTATACTAAGTTTGAGCGAGTCTCACGCCTGATGGTGTGTTTGGGTTGACCATTTTTTTAAGGCGAGTTTATCGGCTTGACTTCCTGAGACTGGACTAATTCAATGTGTACCAGTGGTCCGCTATTAACGGCATAAGCATTGTATTGGGATACCAGAGGAAGGGGGGTCGGAGTGTGCTCGGGTATTAAGACGTTGGCTTTGACCCAGAGATCCCGAAATGTTCCAAGGGTGCTCCGGGAGTAGTGGGAAAAGTAACTCCTCGGGTCCCGAGAAGAAAGTTCTTGGGTATATCAATAGTATCCTTAGTTGAAAAGAGGTATCGAAGTTGAAGATAAAGGCTAATTCGGGACCCGAAGACAAGGATTTGTGCTTTTCTAAATAAAACCATGATCCAGGTGAGTGTTATCACAACCGTTGATTAGCGAATTTTGAACTATGGCGATTGGAAGACGCCTCGGATTCCTCTGACGATTTGCTCCCTACGTGATCTAGACAGTCGATGTTTTACGAGATCTGACGGCTAAAGTCACCTATACCTTTTGTGAATAGGTGTTCCTTCCTGTCCATTTTCACCTTTGTGTCTTACCGTGCTGTTACTCAGTCATAAAGTGCTTCCCGAGCCAGTTTAATTTCTGCCCGTCCTCAATTCTCTTATTCCGTAAGTGTCATAATATCTAACCATGTCTTCTCCCGATGAGTATGATAGTCGAAGTAGCCCAGTTTGTAGATTCCACTTCTTCCTCAGGGGGTGAGGGAATGTGTAGCCCTAACTTTAGGACTTCACGTAGGAAAAAAATCGCTCGGATAGCTATCGACAAGGCTATGTTTACATAAGCGAGAAGGCCCTGTTATAATATCAAGGCATCCCTGATACATCCACGATTAGAGAGCAGTCGGGTACATCAGATAATTATGATGTTCTGATACCAAACATTGAGAACCAGACTATCTTCCTCCCGAGGGCTACCATACCGTTTCCTTAACCATGTAGAGATGGGCCTTAGATTTTCGGTCCCTAAATTCATACATAATCTTTGTGATAACTTGAAAATAAGCCCGAGCCAACTACTCCCAAATCCTATAGCTCCCTCCTAGCCTTAGGAGTCCTTTGATGTTCTTTAAACCCCATTCTGTCCAAATTCTCCATAAATAAATCTGGCAACAGGATGTCGGAAAATTTTACATCTGACTAAAGCTTGAGCTCGGGTTATCAAGCGGAACCGAAGTTCGCACAAAGTCTGGATGAGCCGATATTTCTTCCTGAGAAGTAATGTTCGTGAGGGGGTAGCGTGGAATTGAGATATGACCTGGTCCAAGAAAGCCAAAAAGAGGATCCCCCTTTACCTGTTCAGGAGTATGACCCGACTAACTTCTTGAATACTATGAGCGTGAAGTTCTTTCATGCATAAAAATTGATCCGAGAGGATCTCTGTTAGTCTCGTCACACTGGATACCAAATCGCAAAAGCGCTCTGATACCAACTGATAGGATCGATTTGGGGGGGTGTTCATGAGCTCTGCCACAACTCATGTTGGCTATCACACAGAGAAAGACACCGAACCCTCAAGTTGCATACATTTTAAAATATGGTTTGAAAAAAAGCAGCATGCAACAAGCAACCATATCGCGCCTAAGCTGGTACCATCTCGCAGCAGCGCTGCGAGTTGGTCGCATGATCTGGTATGTTAAATCTCGATCTGCAATAGCTCATGTTCTTGAAAGATTTTGAGAACCGAGAAGTAGATCAGGTATGATAAAATTCATGTAGAAATAAACCTGAACTACCCTCTGTAAATTGAAAGCAATAAACTGGTTTTAAACCCATGTATGCAGATGCAAAAAACTAAATGCAGTAAGCAGTAAATAAAATGTACGCTGCAAAATTGTTTATGGAAGTTCGAAGCTCAATCTCATACATCTCCCCTTCTTCCATTGCTGGAAGGATCCACTAGAAGATTTGATATTACACCTCGTGTACAGACCCGATCCAACAGCCCTCGGCTGCGAGAACTCTTAGCCTCAACAAATACACACCAGCTCGCAGGCAGCATGTGTCTAACTTCACTTCTTTTACGCCTCAATGAGAAAGGCTACATGAATAGTTTGTGTTTGTGATTCACTCAACTAAACAATAAAGCTCTCAGCTCTCATATGTGAGTGAATCTGTGTGTGAGAAGTTTACAGTGTAAGCTCATTCTCTCAGCTGTTTTCTCACACACTGGAAAGTGCTTCTGTGAAAGCTGCTCTCTCTGTTTTCTTCCCTCTGTTTTTAATCTTTCTTGCACACTTGTTACTGCTCATCGCCTTCTTCATATAAATAGCTCTGTGCAGATTTTGCCCGTTGGACACATCTTTCCAGCCGTTGATAAGTCTTCTGAAAAGGTTCTGGCAGGTTGTACTTTGTGTCCTTTCACATTTAATGCGTCTGCAGGCTTTATGACTTTGAGCTTTATCCACATTTAATGTTGCAGCCATTGCTGACTTTGAGTACAAGAATTGTGTACTTGATGTGGACAGGACAAAGCAAACCAGTTTGAACTAATACAATGAAATTTCCACAATACTTATGTTTAAACTGCTTCGTTCGTCTGAGATGGTTTGTCACTGAGCTGGTCGCTTCTCAACTAAACTGCTCTTGATCTTATCTGCACTTGACTTGATCTTGCTCCAGGTTGGTGAACCAGCTTGGGTGTCCTCTGCGATCTGGTTGTCCTTTGCTGGATCAGTTCGGGCGTTCCCTCACTGTTCCAACTTGGACATCTTCTCAATATGCTCTTGGTTCGATATGCTACAGTGCTTTGTTCCAGCTCGCTGCTGAACTCCTACATTTCTCTTCATCCAGTTCGCTTCCGATCTGGTTTGCTGCGCACTTAGTACAAATCGTTAGTGAAATAACATCATGTTTTGTGTTAATCAAAATTAAGATTCTGATCTGTAAATACAGATCCAACAATCTCATGTGCCATTATGGCTTCAACAGAAAAGGGATAGAGGTGGAAGGGTACCTAGGTATAACCTTTATTCTTGTGCTAACAACCCCATCCTCACTCTTGTTGTCGGGACTTTAACCATTGCTTCTTTTTGTCTTTGTACACATGATAGGTTATGAAGGCCCAGACGTTGAAGGAATATAAGTATCAGAAGGCTGGGGTTTAGAAGACCCCAGCTCTCCGACCGAGGTAAGCAATAATAAAGACAAGATAAAGAGCACCTCAGGGAAAGAACGACCACACAAACAGACTGCCCTGAGACGATGTCTGTAGCTGAGTCGGTGGCTGAAGAGTTGGAATCATCCCTGATCCCTTGCCACCAATTAGTTGCTGCTCCTCCCCGAGCAGACTTCATGCCTGGGGGCTTCGTTCGTGACCCGGACCATCACTTCCAATGTATCTCATTTTTCCAGCACTCGTTCCAGATTCTGATCTTCCGGTGATCAGCTCGGCTTCCAATCAGATGGCCATGGAGAGGACCCCTTCACCCAATACTACTCCTTAACTTTTTGTATCCTATTTACTTATATCTGGATTCCTTTCTTAATGAAACTTCTGTTTCTCTAAGTCTTGTTTTTTGTTTTAATTGTATGCTCATAGATGTGTGTTCTCGGATGATGAATATAAATGGATAAAAACCGACAACTCTAAACATAAGATTGGACATAATTAATCAAGTAAGAAAATCAACCAAAGCGTCGTAAGAAGAACATATGAAAAATTTCCCGAGATAATCAAATCTTAAAATCGACCAAGGTGATATAACTAAAATTTTGCCAAGTCCAAAAATCACCCGAGATAATCAACGAGGCGATATAATTAAAATTTCGCCATGAGATTGTCAGATTGACTCATCCTTGTTCGACAACTAAGTTTACCCTGATGTTACGCCAATTCATGCCTGAACATAGGATTGCTATCCGATTTCATTTTCTTACTGTTATTGGGCTTCGGATGCTGAGAAGGTTGGGCTTTTATATATTTTTAGATGGGGTTACCATTGGATTGCATTTGCCAATTGTTTTGGGCTTCGGGTGCCAATACAGGTCGGTCTTTTTAATTATTTTCAGATGGAGTTGCCATCCGAGGTGATTACAAGAACACTATAAAGTTTGATCTTAACAAAATGCACTTGAAAAAAAATTATTTCTTCAATAAGGTAAAGATATTACAGTGCGAAACAAAATTGGCCCTAAGCGTTTTCGGAGGAGAATGATGTTCCATGGTCTCCGGTTTCTCTTCCCATCCCGAGCTTTTGGGGTAATATGCTATGATCCTAGATCTTCCTACTATTTTAAATGGGCCTTCATATTTGGGTCAATATTTCCTCTATCCCTTGATATTGAATTCTTCTCCACACCAGATCTCCGACCTCATACCTCCGGGGTCAAACTCTTTTGTTATAGGCATGAGCCATTCTCTTCTGATAAGCTGAAAGCCTTACCCTATCTCTCTTCTCATCCTCACCAATTCAATACTTTGAAGGGTGTAGTTGTCCTCAGCTACCCGCACACTTTCTTGGCCAATCTCAGCAGGAGGAACAACTTCAACCCCATGAGCCATATTATAAGTTGTTTCCATGTGCCAACCTGAGTTGTGGTTCGGTAGGCCCATAATACACTCGGCAAATCGTTGAACCACTTTCTCGAGCTGAATCAAGCCAGATTTGAGGGCCTACACAATGAATCGATAGGTAACCTCTGTTAGAGTAGATGCCCAACTAGCCAACTTGTGGCGTGTGGGTTTTGTTGACTCTTGTACAAACAATCTTTATATATGATATTCGCACTTTCTTATATGGCATTCTTTACTTTCATTATGTGTGTAATGATTTACAATTGTGTTGAGTAAAGACCTAGATTACACTAAAGCGTATGTTAGATGTGATAGTGGGTATGACGGCTATCATGAAACACATCTAATAGTCGCTGTGTATTCTAAACATGTTCCTAGTCGATTGGGCCGTCAAAATGAGGATAAGGCGCACTTTCTTATATGGCATTCTTTACTTTCATTATGTGTGTAATGATTTACAATTGTGTTGAGTAAAGACCTAGATTACACTAAAGCGTATGTTAGATGTGATAGTGGGTATGACGGCTATCATGAAACACATCTAATAGTCGCTGTGTATTCTGAACATGTTCCTAGT
>KV014998.1:407237-433043 GCA_001598015.1 Dorcoceras hygrometricum | reverse complement strand
CGCCGCCGCCGCCGCCCAACTTCGCCGGAATTTCGTTCCGGCCTAGTTTTTCGAGGAGAATCCGATCGTTCTGATCTCGTCAGGACTTCTAGTGCAGTCTGACGAAGGAGTCTCGGATCTGGTCGTGGACCGGATTGACGTAACTACCGCAATCAACCGAGAAGCGCCGGGTTCTTGAAACACCGGTTGGAGCCAGGCACAAGTGCCAGCGAGGTAACACGCCTGAAACACCCTATGTATGTTGATACATGTAGAATTTTTCTTCGTATTGATCGCCTCCCGGTTCTCTAAATTTTTGTTCTTCCGCTGCCTGACCGGGGGGCGGATCCGGATCCCCAACAACCTCGACCTGCCAATTGCTCTGAGGGTATGCCACCGAGATGAAGACTTGTTAAATTTTCATTTCGTGGCACCAGGACCCAAACCTTTGTTCCACAAAATTGCCTCCCATTGCCCGAGATCAGCCTCTATGGTATTCCAAAATGGCATATTATGCTTTTACGTAGTAATTTTAATACCTCTCCCTCAGAGATCCTTGCAAAAAACTCTTCTTCCCGCCACTTTGAGAAGTAGTCTACAACAACTAATAAGAACTTCATCTGCCTCCAGCCGCTGGGAAAGGGCCTACAATATACGTCTCCCATTGATCAAAGGGTCATGAGAAGATAATAGTTCTTAGGAGTCTTCCGTATAGTAGCATACTTTTGGCAGCCGTGACACGATTTGACAATGGTTGAGGCATCTTTCTGTATGGCCGGTCAAAAGAATCCAACGAAGAGGTCTTTCCTTGCTAAAGCTATGGTCCCTAGGTGATTTCCGTAATACCCTTTGTGGATCTCCCTTAGCACATAATTAGCTCCCTCGAGATCCAAGTATTTCAAGATTGGGAGTGAGAAAGACCTCTTGTACAACACATAATTAAGCAACACGAAACAAAGTTCCCTATGCTTGACTTCACGAGCTCATCGAGGCTCCCTGGGTACAACTCGATGCACGAAGTACTCATAGACATCATACCTACAATATGATAGTGGTATCCTTCCAGAACTTTGATCAACTTGGTAAATATGGGAGACCAGCTCTTGCAACCTGTACTTATTTTCCCAAAGTTGGGACAAAAGAGCTTGCAATCCGTGCAAGCCTGTCTGCCTTCTCATTTTGATCCCAATGTATCTGCTCAAAGGTGAGCTCAGAAAATCTTTGGTCATCTTACTCAAGGCCTCCACATACTTCACCATATTCTCATTCTTCACCTCAAATTTTCCATTACTCTATTGAAAGACCAACTGAGAGTCCGATAAGAGCATGATCTGAGCAATCTACATATTCTTAAGAGCTAGAAGTTCGATAAGTAATGCCTCATATTCCGCTTCATTATTCAAAGCTTTGATGTCTAGTCTTACTGCCATGATTGATTCTTCTCCCAAAGGTGATATCATCACTACTCTGACCCCACTTCCGGTTGAGTATGATGATCCATCTACATAGACCTTACACTCCTCTCTTGCTCGAGGTGTATGGTATCCACCAGGAAGTCCGCCATGCCTTGAGCCTTGATGGCTGCTCGGGGTTTGAATTGGATATTATACTCACTAAGATCAATGACCTATTTCACCAATCTTTTGGAGGCATCTGGATGTGTACTATCTGACCCAAGTAACTATTGGTCAATAACGTGATGGAGTGAGATATGAAGTATGGCCTTAGTCGACGGACTGTGATGACTAAAGCAAGAGCTAGCTTCTCTTGGGTACTGTAGTTCACTTAAAATCCTCTCCAAGAATGATTCATGAAGTAAACGGGTTGGTGGATTTGCCCTTCTTCTCGAACCATGACTGAAGCTAGCAGCCTGTGGGGTGATAGCTAAATAAACGAACAGTTGCTCCCCTGGCTCGAGCTTATTGAGTCTAGAGAGTTCTTCAGATAATCCTTCAACTTTTGGAAGGCCCTTTCGCTATGCTCATTCCATTCAAAATTCTCTACCTTACTAAGCACTTTGAATAAAGGGAGACTCTTATCAACACATCGAGATATGAATCAAAAAAGGGCCTTTATCCTCCCAGTCAACTTCTGGACTTCTTGCAGGTTGTGCGGGGAAAACATCGAAGCCAGAGCTTGCACTTTCTCAGGGTTGGCTTCGATGGCTCGTCTTGTCTGATGTATCCTAAGAATTTTCCTGATCAAGCACCAAAGACACATCTGCTCAGGTTCAATTTGACTTGATACTGCCAGAGAGTATGAAGGTATCCTTGAATTCGCGGATAAACTGGGCTTTGCTCGGGATTTTATCAACATATCATCAACGTAAACCTCAACATTTCACCCGATCTGCTTCCTAAAGAACTTTTCCATGAGCTTTTGGTATGTCGTCCCCGTATTTTTTTAGAACAAATGGCATGATTACGTAGCAAAACGTTCCATCTGATGTGATAAAGCTGACTTTATTTTGGTTCTCTTCGGCCAAGGGGATCTGGTGATACCCCTGGTATGCATAAGAAAGCACAAAAGTTCATTTCTAGCAGTCGACCCAACAAGTTGGTCTATTCTTGGGAGGAGGAAGTAATCATTTGGCGGGATTTATTCAAATCTCGAAAATCCACACACATGCTCCATTTCCAGGCCGCTGTCCGTGACCAACATTACATTAAATAACTAGGTCGGGAAATGTACTTCCATGATATGTCTAACCTGCAATAACTCCTAGATCTAGCTTCCGATCACTACGTCCTTCTCGGACTGAATTGCCTCCTTTTCTGAATGATAGACTTGAACCTGAGGAGACGTTCAACTTTTGTTCAATGATTTCTCGACGTACCTCCATCAGGTCACCAGGGGACCAAGCAAATACGTCTTTATTCTCCTAGAGAAATTTAATAAGTAGTTGTTTGAGGCCCTCGAGGAGAGTTTGGGTGATCTTAATGATGCCTGAAGGTGGAGCAAGGATCACTTCCTCTCCTTCTTCCACCGTGTTCATCTAGAAGTCCTCCTCGACCATATGCACGTCCTTGCCTCATCGAGCTCCTGGGTGACTGTGTTGTTGGGTCTTGGCAACCTTCTGTTCGTCCGTTACTTTTTCCATATAGCATTTCCTAGCCACCTACTGATCATTGATGACCTCACCTGTTGGCGCCGGGAGTCGGATCCGAATCCGGATCCTGGGGCGCAACGGAAGTTTAAAATTTTTGTGCCCGAGAATGGTCAATACATTAAATGGATCTGCATATTTTAAACAATTTAAACACATAAACATGAACAACAGATGTTTAAACTGTTATCTGTCTGGCGACTAGGCGCCTGGCTCCGACTATTCCTCCAATGGAAATAACACTTCTTTGGTTTCTCCTAATCATTTCAATGACCGATTTTCCAATTTCTTCGTTGGAATTCACTAGAACCCAACACAGATTTCACGAACAGAATCTCCTCGCGGGGATGATCGCAGCGAAGTGCGACGTCGCGACGGCGGCAGGGAGAAGGGAGAGGGGAGAGGGAGAGGGAAGACTTTGCTAAACAGCTTTTGGTATGTTTCAAATGAATACCTCGGGGCCCCTATTTATAGATTTTCCATGGGTTTAAACCAGGTTAATGGGCTTGGGTCGGGCCCAGGCCAAGTGAACATTGGTTTCAAGCCCATCGTTGTGGCTTCATCATAATCCCGTTCGACGATTAGATTGGACCGATCTACACAGTTTACAAAAGTAAACATTAGGATGTGGAAACAATTTTTCAGACCACCTAATCCAAAATAGCAGTTAGGCCCCTATAAGCTTTAAGGATAGTCATACTAGTCCAAGCTTAAGGAAATATCATTCCACCCCTATTTAATTTTAGGAAGTCACACTTCCATCCTTCCTCCTACTATACTCAACAAATTGAGCTCAATTACCTTTTCTGCACGGGAATTGGTAAACCAGTACACTGTGTGACCCTCAATGGTTCAGGGATACAGCTAGCTGTGGGCTCACAACTCATTGTGAATCAGAAAACACAACTTTTGATCTACCCATCGGACAATGGTAAAGCGCCTAGCAGCATCGTCTCATGATCCCCTAGGTATCATTGATAGGGCTGCAAGAACCAGTCAGTCATGGTTAGCATATAGTACGGTCCTTTCATCTCATATATCCCGATCGAATCAATGACCATTGGTAAATCGAGAGTCGTTAGAGACTCGATAGCCATGCATAAATCTTGAAGATCAGAATAGCGACATCACGAGTGCTACCAGGTAAACTCATTTACACTAAAGCACAGGACTACTCTGGCCAGAGATTTATCACACTATTATCTCCTCAGATAGCATAGGATATCCATGCACTAGGACGAGCGGTGAATCCTCGACAACAAAGCATAGACTCCCACATGTTACGTGACATCACCCAATCTCGACACCTGATGACCCTCACGGAGACGGTAAATGAGTCAAAGTGAGGTGACTAATAATGTAGAGTGTCAATGATATTTCGAGTAGTAAGGACTAATCCATACAACCAAGACCTCAGACTCTCCACTCGACAAATGGTAACCACTTGGAGAATCTGAACGAGGGTAGTTCGATAGTTCGCCAGGCAAACCATCCATCTGCATACTCAGAACATCACAATGTTCCCTATCAATGAAACATGGTACTTCACATCGTAGATGCTAGTCTCAAACTCGGGCAACCTTATCCTCATTTTGATGGTCCAATCGACTAGGAACAAGTTTAGAATACATAGTGTGTTAGGACCAAAAATACGAAATTAATACAAGGCGAGCGCTGCTACTGATAATCAAAAATTTTGCGCTGCTATTATGAGGTGCAATACCTCGGGTTCTTGAACATAAAATATGAGCACCGGAGACAGATCTGGTATGAAATAAAAACATGCGGAAAACACCAGAAATGAATCCTAATTTTAAAACACGATGCAAACAGATTTCTGTTTACATAAATCCGTTCGACTACTGTGTGTGCAACTGAAGTGTTATGCAATGCTAAATAAAGTGCTTATGCGGAAGTAAATAAAAGAATACAATGCACTGATATTTGTTTCTGGAAGTTCGGAGCTCAATCTCCTACATCTCCCCTTCTTCCTCCTCGGAAGGTTCCACTAAACAAGAACCTTGTTTTACGTCCTGTTCAAAGACTAATGAGTCACCGAGCCTCGCTCCAGATGAACTCCTATCAGCACAAATGCACACCAGTCGCAACTGTGAGACTAACTACATACATAGAGTTTAACGTCTTTATGCTTGGACGGGATCTGATTGTTTGGGTGATTCACTCGATAAACAATTTCGCACATCTCTCAAAATATGCGAGTGAATCTATGTGTGTGAGATTTTACAGTGAACGCTCAACTCTCAGAAAAAAATATCTCACACACTGGGAAAATTCTCTTCAATAGCTGATTGAGACTCAGCAGTAGACACTCGTTATGTGCTCCTCTCTAATGGCGGTCTACTGCTTCGTCTCCAATTTTCTTCCCTCTGTATTTTGCACTGTGTTAATTAATCTGTCAAAATCCACTTTCTTCAACAGTGCTTCTTGTATATATATGGCTGTTTGAATTTCTTTCTGTTGGACACATTTTTCTTCCCGTTTAAAGATGTTCCTTAAAGTACCGACAGGGATTTGTCCTTGTGTCCTTTTCTTTTGCAGGCTTTTTGTCATCTTGTGATTTTGCCTTTATGTGCCAGCAGCTGGTTGCTCCCACAACTAAATTCCAGCAGCTGATTTATCTTTGAACTATACCACCAGCTGATAGCTTTTACTTAGCACAACAGCTGCTCCAAACTCTTCTTTGCGCTGCAGCTGATTTATACATCTTGTTAGCGCAACAGCTGAACCATGTCTTCCAGCAGCTGGTTTATGTTTTCCAGCAGCTGGTTTAGTAATTCCAGCAGCTGTTTTATCTTCTTTGATGTGCAACGGCTGATTGTGATCAAATATTTGCAACAGCTGGTTCCTCTTTGCAACTGTCCAGACTTCACTCTTTTGCTTCTCAATCGATCACTTCAGACTTCTGTTTTCTTTTCTGTAGCTAACGTCTGGTTCAATCTTTGTAACATCTGTTTTTATTCATGTCTTCACACAGCGTCTGAATAATCTCTTCAACTACTGTGTCTGGTATTTTTCAATACGTCTGATTCGCAGCATATAATTAATCTTTGTTTCAGCGCTTCGTCTGGTTTAATTCTGCGACTTCTTTGCGTCTGGTTTTAAATCTTCGCGTCTGGATTCTTTGCGTCTTGTTGTAACTATCAGCGTCTGGTTCAGTTATTCTTTGCAACGTCTGGATCAATCTTTGTAGCACAATGTCTGGTTTCTTTTCCTTGTTTGCTACGTCTGGAATTACTGTTTTCTTTGCAAATCAAAGTCTGGTTTATTTTCTTCACGTCTGGTTGTAACTTTTGTACCACTGAATTAATTTATTGTTCAACCACTGAACCAGACTTCTTCAATCTTCTTCTAATTTAGCGATCCCTTCCAGATTTCTTCTATTTATAGGTTCCTTCCAGACTTCATCTGTTAATTCTTCAAACTCCACGCAAGCTTCTCAGATTCTCTTAATTGTTCTTTTTCACCGCTTCGTTCCTTCTGTGACCACGACTTCTTTCAACAGTTCTGTTTAACTATGACGATCCTTTCCAGATTTCTTTAATTCGCTTCTTACCAGATTTCTCTTTTAATTTCACTGTAGCTTGCGACTGAATCACTGTAGCTTGCAGGTGAATCACTGTAGCTCACAGCTGAATCATTGTAGCTTGCGACTGATAAAATATTTTCTTCTCACGACTGGACAAATTCTGCTTCATGACAGTTTTCTTCGATAGCTAACATCTGTACACTAAGTAGAAACATTAGTAACACAATAACAGGCTTTGTGTAATTCAAAACTTAATCTGGATCTGTGTAATAGTGACTATTAGATGTGTTTCATGATAGCCATCATATCCACTATCACATCTAACATACACTATTGTGTATTCTAGATCTTGATCCAACACAATTGTTAAAATTATAATAAAAACGACGATAAAGAATGTCATATAAAACGTGAATTTCATAAATAAAGATTGTTTTACACAAAGAGTCATCAAAGAGCCCAAACGCCACAAGTTGGCTAGTTGGACACCTAATCTAACATCACCCACAATATCTCCCACTAGAAATTTTGTCTTTTGGTGTAGTGCAGAAGCCATAGTCATGAAGGCAGCCATGGCTGGCCTGTCCAAGATCAATTGTATGAAGAGGGTCATCTAAATAGTATCTTTTAGTAACTTAAAGAAGGAGCCGGTGCATCTGATAGTCCTTAACATTAGATAGTAGTATCTTAGCCTAATCTCCTTTTTTGTTACATTTATATTTTTACTATTAATTCCTGTTTCTTAATTTATAACACTCTAGGCCGTATAAACTAGAATCTCGATTTTAATTATTAGAGAAAAGCATTTGGTTGGATTTTACCAAGACTCGGTCATAAGAGACCGAGTATAAACTAGAATATCATGGACGAGTCCGTCAGAACAACCAAGACTCGAGCTGAACAACTCGAAAGTTGAAAAACTGCAAACTATAAAGCATAAACTGAACATGCTTGAACATACTTCAAAACATTTAAAGACATTTAAAGGAAGTAAGCTTTAACATAAACTTTGCTCAATATTGTGGTTGTAAACAACCCTGTTCTCAGTTCTTATATTCCGTTGAGTAATGACACAGAAGCTCTCCTTAAGTCAGTCGATTGAAAAAGCTTCATCTGAAATCAGTAACTGGGGAATAAATCACAAACTATGTGAAGGGGTATATAGGTTCGTCAACCCATAATCCTTATCATTTCTATGAAGGGACATACCGGTTCGTCACCCAGCGTCCTCACCCTCCCTGTGCTGACCGTCTGTTATCTTTGCCATAAATAACTTAAAAAATTTTGAAATCTACTTCCTTTAAAACTTTATGATATATAATAGGGGAACTTTTGTCATTCCTCCTTCGTAACGTTGCCATATATCATTAAAACATTTTCTCTTCTGAAACTTTATTTAAGCTGATTTTCTGTAAAACTCGCTTTAAACCGATTTTCTTTGATCTGAATAAGATCGCTTACATATATGGTTTTATATTTTAAAACTCATTTAATGTTCAAAAGCTACTGGGAGTACATCGGGGTTCAATCGAAGAAGGCGTCTTAAAAATGATGTATTTGGCCATGATATCAAGGTTTGATTTCCGCTTCTCCTTGGTATTCCACTCATATATGGGACTTTCGGCCATATGTGGTGCCCCTACTGAAATAGCAACATCAGTGTTTGCCTTCATTATTTTGATCGGGTCATCTATTATTACGAACCACATATCATCGTCTTGTGCAGCTAAATGTTCCTGCATATAAATTTTACAATTGTCATATTATTCTTTAGAAAACACTAGAATTCTGTTAGATGATGCCATGGAAAAAATATGAATGAGGTTTAAAACTGATTTTGTTCACAGATTGAGTTTACTCTGCTCTTATATCACTTGATCAGAATGGATCAGCTCACTAAAGTGTTCTGATGCCACTTGTTAGAATCGAATAAAAGAACATGTTAAGATAAAATTTATTAGTTTTGGTGATAACAAAATAAGACAAGTGTTAAATTAAAGATAGCATCTGGACAGTCAAACGTTGAAGTTATCAGCTACGTATTCGGAGTAGTATATTCAGATGTCAGGCTTATTCAGATGTTGATTTTCGGGAACGGTTCACATGTTGAGTCGTATATTCAGATGTAATACTTTTTCAGATGTTGAATCGACTAGCCAGTTATTGGGTTGAATTATCTCAGTCGTAAAGATTTCAGATGTTGAAATTATACGTGATATCAGATTCTGTTATTAATTCAGATGTTGGGTATTCTTTCAGAAGTAAGTGTAGTCAGACGTTGGGTATTTACTTCAATAGTGAACATATTCAGATGTTGCTTCGATATCAGACGCAACTATTCGAGTGTTAGCGTATTTCTTAGCAGACAGCAAAACTATGCCGTTTGGATAAGTTGAGACGACAGCGTTTGGTTTAGCGCTAGGATTCAGATGTTGTGTCTCTTAGTGTATTCAGTCGTTGGTTAGCATTCAGCTATTGGAAATCTCAGATGTTGAAGCTTTCAGTCGTTACAACCAGTTGTTGCGAAGTATTCAGAAATATCATATTCGTCAATTTACAAAAAGGGAGATAATTCAGATGTCAAGACAGTCTCTCAGTAGTTGCAGTCAGATGTTACAAAGCACTCAGCTGTTTGAAATATTCAAGCATATTTATCTACTCAGCTGCATCTACACAAACAACGATGAGAGAAATTAAGGGAGCATATTCAGGCGCAAACGACGAACCGATTCAAACGCTATCAATGTTCAAATTGGAAAGAATCAATTGTGAAGATTGAATCGTACAATTGCCTGGAATTAAGGAAACAATGTCAGAGCTATTTTGGGTAAATAGTGTTGGCGCAGTGTTGGATCCGGATCCCGTTTCCCGGTGCGCAGCAGAAGTTTAAAAATTTGCACCGGGAATCGTTCAATACATAAAATCTATTCATAAAACATACATAGGATGTTTAATGAATGTTACCTTGCTGGCGTCTAGGCGCCTGGCTCCGACCAGATTCACAGGGAATCCGACACTTCAATGTAGGCAGCGGTAGATTCTCCTTAATCAGGTCCACGACCGGAATCAGGATTCCTCCGTCAGTCTGCACTAGAAGATCTGACGAATTTGGCACGAACGGAATCTCCTCGAAAGGGTGATTGGAACAAGTCCGATCACGCGATCAAAGGCGACGACGCGGCGGCGGACGGGCGGCGGCCATGAGGTTGTGAGGGAGAATGGGGCGGTGCCTTTTTGGAGCTAGGGTTGGTGTTCAAGTCTTATGTCATGTAGCCCTAGGTCTAGCATAAGTAGACCAATGATGGGCTTAAACCAATCCAATGGGCCTGGGTCAGGCCCAGGTCCATATGAAAATTCGTGTTCGTTTCCATCACCGTGACTCCATCACAACTCCGATCGACGATTAGATCGGACCGATCAACACAGTTTCCAAAACTGAGTATTATGATATGAAAACAATTTTTCAGACCACCTAGTCCAAAATTGCAGTTGGCCCCTCAACTTTGGGAAATCGCAATTTAACCCCTGTTGACTTTTAGGAAGTCGCACTCCCTAAATTCATCCTCCTATGCTCAACACATTAAGCTCAGTTTCCGTGCGGGAATCGTGAATCCAGTACTTCTGTGACCCTCAATGGTTCAGGGATACAGCTAGCCGTGGGCCCACAACCATTGCGACTCCGAAATCACAATTTCGGACTTGCCCATCGGATCATGGTAAAGCGCCTAGCAACATCGCCCCATGATCCCCTAGGTATAACTGATAGTGCCTGCAAGAACCAGTTGGTCGTGGTTAGCGTACAGTACGGTCCTTTCAACACATATATCCTGATCAGATCAACGACCATTGGTAAATCGAGAGTCGCTAGAGATCCGATAACTATGCATACATCTTGGAGATCAAATAGCGAGATCGCGAGTGTTACTAGGCAAACCCATTTACCTAAAACACATCCAGTACTCTGGCCAGAGATTTATACACTATTATCTCCTCAGATAGCATAGGATATCCACGCATGAAAGCGAGCGGTGAATCTTTGACAACGAAGCATCGACTCCTACACGCATCGGGACCTCACCCAATCCCGCCACCTAATGACCCCAAGTGAGTCGGTAAACGGGTCAAAGTGAGGCGCCTATCATGTAGAGTCTCAATGAAGTTTCGAGTAGTGAGGACTAATCAGTACAACCAAGACCTTGGACTTATCCACTCTACAAATGGTAACCACTTGAAAAGTCCGAACGAGGGTAGTTCGATAGATCACCAGGTCACTATCCATCTGCATGCTCAGAATATCACAATGTTCCCTATCAATGAAACATGGTACTTCACATCACAGATGCTAGTCTCAAGCTCGGGCGGCCTTATCCTCATTTTGACGGCCCAATCGACTAGGAACGAGTTCAGAATACACAGTGACTATTAGATGTGTTTCATGATAGCCATCACATCCACTATCACATCTAACATACACTATGGTGCATTCTAGGTATTATCCACTCTACAAATGGTAACCACTTGAAAAGTCCGAACGAGGGTAGTTCGATAGATCACCAGGTCACTATCCATCTGCATGCTCAGAATATCACAATGTTCCCTATCAATGAAACATGGTACTTCACATCACAGATGCTAGTCTCAAGCTCGGGCGGCCTTATCCTCATTTTGACGGCCCAATCGACTAGGAACGAGTTCAGAATACACAGTGACTATTAGATGTGTTTCATGATAGCCATCACATCCACTATCACATCTAACATACACTATGGTGCATTCTAGGTATTTATCCAACACAATTGTTAACATTATAACATAATGAAAATAAAGAATGTCATAGCGTGTTTCATAAATAAAGATCGTTATATACCAGAGTCAATAGAACCCACACGCCATAAATTGGTTAGTTGGGCATCTACTCTAACAATCTCCCACTTGCCCTAAAGCCAACTACTTATCATACGCAGTCCCATTGTTTCACGATTTTTTTCAAACAACGGTCCTGGAAAGGGTTTCGTAATTGGATCAGCAATGTTGTCTGCATAGGCGACTCTCTCAACTGCTATGTCACCCCTAGCCATAATACCCGGATTATGTGATATTTCCTCGGTATATGTTTGGATCTTTGGTGAGACCTAGGCTCCTTTGCTTGCGCAACGGCACCCGTGTTGTCGCAGTACACCGGGACTGGACCAACTCCATCAGGGATGACTCCCAACTCTTGGACGAAATTCCTTATCCAAACCGCCTCCTTAGCAGCAGCTGATGCTGCGATGTACTCAGCCTCAGTGGTTGAATCTGCGATGGTGTCTTGCTTGGAACTCTTCCAAGAGACAGCACCACCATTGAGCATGAATACAAATCCAGAGGTTGACTTCGAATCATCCACGTCATATTGGAAGCTAGAATCAGTGTAGCCTTCCAATTTCAATTCACCACCCCCATAGACCATGAACATATTCTTAGTCCTTCGTAAGTACTTAAGAATATCTTTCACAGCCTTCCAATGCATTTGGCCGGGGTTGGCCTGGTAGCGGCTCGTGACACTCAGAGCGTATGCGAAATCCGGTCTAGTTGAGATCATGCCATACATAATACTACCTATTGCCGAGGCATATGGCACACATGTCATACTCTCTATCTCCTCATCAGTCTTTGGACACATAGACTTAGATAGAGTGACCCCATGGCACATAGGTAGGTGTCCTCTCTTGGACTCTTCCATAGAGAACCGCTTAAGTATGGTATCGATGTAGGTAGCTTGGGTGAGTCCGAGCATCCTTTTAGATCTATCCCGATAGATCTGTATTCCAAGAATATAGGATGCTTCACCCATGTCCTTCATCGAAAATCTACTAGACAACCAGACTTTAGTTGACTGCAACATTCCTACGTCATTCCCAATGAGTAGAATGTCATCAACATAAAGTACAAGGAACGTCACAGTACTTTTAACTACCTTCTTGTACACACATGGCTCCTCGGGATTCTTGATGAAACCAAATTCCTTAATTGTTTCATCGAATCTCAGGTTCCAACTCCTCGATGCTTGTTTGAGACCGTAGATCAATCTCTGAAGTTTGCATACCTTATGCTCACTTCCTACAGATGTGAAACCCTCAGGCTGCATCATATAGATCTCTTCCTTAATGTTTCCATTAAGGAACGCAGTTTTCACATCCATTTTCCATATCTCATAGTCGTACCATGCGGCTATGGCCAGTAAGATTCTAATTGACTTGAACATTGCGACTGGTGAAAAGGTTTCATCATAGTCAACACCTTGCCTTTGAGTGTAACCTTTCGCGACCAATCGTGCCTTGTAGGTTAGTACCTTACCATCAGGCCCGAGTTTTCTCTTGTATATCCATTTGCACCCAATAGGAACAATTCCTTCGGGAGGATTAACAAGAGTCCAAACTTGATTCGCATGCATTGAGTCAATCTCAGACTGCATTGCTTCAAGCCACAAATTAGAATCAGCATCGGAAATCGCCTCCTTGAAATTTCTTGGATCATATCCAATAACTTGATCATTTTGATCATCTTCAAGGAGGAAACCATATCTTTCAGGAGCCCTAGGAATCCTTTCAGATCTCCTAGGTGCGACCATTTCTGGTAATGGCTCTGGAGGTGCGGGAGACTCACTTGGTACTTCAGATGGTTCTCGAACCTCTTCGAGCTCTACTATCTTGCATTTTCTATCAATTAGAAATTCCCTTTCCATAAAGGTGGCATTTCTAGAAACAAACACTTTTGTTTCATTGGGATAGTAGAAGTAGTATCCAATGGAATTCTTTGGATACCCAATGAAGTAACATAGGATGGATCTATTATCCAGCTTATCTCCCACTGTCTGTTTCACGTAAGCAGGACATCCCCAAATCCTCATGTATGAGTATTTGGGTGGTTTGCCCATTCATATCTCATATGGAGTCTTATCCACTGCATTGGTGTGGACATTGTTCAACAACATTACCGCCGTTTCGAGCGCATAGCCCCAAAACGAGGTAGGAAGTTCAGTGAAGCTCATCATAGATCGAACCATGTCCATCAAGGTTCGATTACGATGTTCCGCTACACCATTGAGTTGTGGTATGACCGGAGGGGTCCACTGAGAGAGAATCTCATTCTCCTTAAGATAGTCTTGAAATTCAGCACTCAAGTATTCACCACCTCGATCTGATCGAAGTGCTTTAATACTTTTCCCTAACTGATTTTCTACTTCAGCCTTGAATTTTTTGAACCTTTCAAAGGATTCAGACTTGTGCTTCATTAAGTACAAGTACCCATACCTAGAGTGATCATCGGTAAAGTTGATGAAATATGTGTGTCCATACTTAGTACCAATGCTAAGTGGGCCACACACATCAGTATGGATCAAATCCAATAGGCCTTGAGCACGTTCAGGCTTGCCCTTGAAGGGTTGTTTAGTCATCTTTCCTTTGAGACAAGATTCATAAGTCGGTAGGGATTTAATGTCTGACAAATCAAACATGTCACTCCTAACCAATTTGTTCATCCTACTTAGGGAAATATGACCTAGCCTAGCGTGCCAAAGTTGTGCTGGGTTCAAGCTATCGTTTTTCCTTTTAATTGTTGTTGTATGTGTTTCCACATCACGAGTTGGAACTTCTTTTAATTTTAAGGTGTATAAATCGTTTTCGCATTCCCCAATTCCAATCAAACATTCATTCTTGTATATATTGCAAATCGAATTAGCAAAATAACAAGAATATCCATCACTATCAAGCATAGAAACAGAAATAATGTTCTTTATTAATTCAGGAACAAATAAAACGTTTCTCAATAACAACTTAAAATTCGAAGACAGAAATAAATAAACATCTCCTATAGCTACTGCAGCAACCCTTGCTCCATTCCCCAGCCTCAAGTGGGTCTCACCCTCTCTAAGACGTCGGCTTCTTGTCATCACCTGCAAATCATTGCAGATATGAGATCCACATCCGGTATCAAGTACCCAAGAAGTCGAATTAAGAGACATATTTATTTCAATATAGAACATACCTTTCGCAGTTCGCAACTGCTCGAGGTACTCCTTACAGTTCCTCCTCCAGTGCCCAGGCTTGTGGCAGTGGTGGCAAACATCCTCAGACTTGTTTGGCTTGGAATCCTTTGCCTTGGGCTTCTTAGTGGGCTTTTCCTCCTTCGCAGGGGTCAGAACGCTTCTTGCCCGTTTGGTCCCCTTCCTCGCGCTTGGAATCCTTTGCCTTGGGCTTCTTAGTGGGCTTTTCCTCCTTCGCAGGGGCAGAACGCTTCTTGCCCGTTTGGTCCCCTTCCTCGCAGAGGAAGAAGAGCCCATAAGGAGGACGGGCTTGTCCTTCTTTATGGTCCCCTCAAACACTACAAGCATGTTCACCACCTCTTCAAGGGTGACTTCCAGCTTGTTCATGTTAAAGTTGACCACAAAGGGATCGAATGCAGCGGGGAGTGAGAGGAGAAGCAAATCCATAGACAGCTCATGTGGAAGTGTGATATCAAGACCCACCAACTTTCCAATCGAGCAATCATGGTCCCGAATAATATCAGCCAACCATGACCCTCAAAAGGTAGAGTTCAATTGCAACTGGTGCAACCTCCATGTATTCACCTCACGTCCAGTAAGGACCCAATAATATGACGCCGATTACTATCACGTGTCAAGATGACCCATCAATGTCGAGTTGTGAAGGACGGTCCCCTTAACGTCCCTAATAATATGAGCCAACGTTAAAGGGAGTTCCAACCAACTCACAGCAAGTGTCAATGACGTGTACAGCTTTCCGGCATACATAACCCCCTCAATAATATGAGTCGGGCCATGTATACGGATAGCATCGACGTACACCCATTGTTGATGGAAGGTAGGAAAAATTTAAACAAATTTAAATTCCCTTAGTTTATCGAATAAACTTTTAATCTTGATATCAGTTTTAAATCATATTTAAAACGAGGGATTTTAATTTTGAAAAATTTGGTCTCGAAAATATTAAATCACAATTTAACATGCGGATTCAACTTAACATATATCGCATATATAAAAACTTTGGGATGATCGATCGCGAGAGCTATGCGGTCCGTGGTTGCCAATCACGGACCTGGGTCCAGTCCTAGGTGAAATGCAGTATGCAATGTAATCCTATTACAATTGTTTCCGGTTTTACAGATCTTCGGTCTTCAATATCTTTGATCATCATGTCCACCATCTTCAAAAAGGCCTCCCACTAAATCTAATATTTACATTTAAATGTACATGACACATTGGGATACAATTTAAAGGGGTGGGAACGGGCCATAAACCAGGCCCACTTTATAAATGATATCAACAATATATACAACCAAAATCGCAAAACCTAGAGCATACACCTAACACATTGGGCACGGCTCTCGATTATCCCAAACATGCAATCAATCCAAATAATTGACATAAATTAAATAATCAAATCAAAATTGATAATTTCCAACAAAATCATACTTTAATTATAAAATCATATTTTATAAATAAAATCATATTTTGTTAATTTTAATTACATCATATTGGGCTTAAAACAATTTTAGGCCCAAAATCTCAAAAATTTCAAAATCGATTTTTGGTCCGACCAAAATTAGCCCAATATCAAATATTGGCCCGAAAACTTCATGGGCTGCCCGGGACAGGCCCGAAACAAAACCTAGAACACAGAACAGCCGTCGCATCGCCACGAGGAATCACCGGACGACGGACGCATGGCGGCGGCCGCCGCCATTACACAGCGTGCGGCACATGGCCGCACGCTGGCCGCACCATGCGTGGCGGATATCGCGTGCCACCGTGCGTGACAATCGCGCACGGTGGTCGGCCAGCGTGCAACGATGCGCGCTGGCCTGCGCGGCACATGGCCGCACGCTGGCCGAGCCATGCGCGGCGGAGCCGCATGCCACCGTGCGCGACAATCGCGCACGGTGGTTGGCCAGCGCGCAACGATGCGTGCTGGCCTGTGCGCGATGATGCACGCGCTGTCGCGCGCGATGGCGCCGCTTCACGCGGCGGCGCCGGCAGCCGTGTCAAAAAAATTTTTTGTTGATTCTTAAACTTTGAAATCTATGCAATTCAGGCAGTAATACTGTATTGAAGGATCCGAGCCTTGGCTCTGATACCACTGTTGGCGCAGTGTTGGATCCGGATCACGTTTCCCGGGGCGCAGCGGAAGTTTAAAAATTTCCACCGGGAATCGTTCAATGCATAAAATCTATTCAATAAAACACACATAGGATGTTTAATGAATGTTACCTTGTTGGCGTCTAGGCGCCTGGCTCCGACCAGATTCACAGGGAATCCGGCACTTCAATGTAGGCGCCGGTAGATTCTCCTTAATCAGGTCCACGACCGGAATCAGGATTCCTCCGTCAGTCTGCACTAGAAGATCTGACGAATTTGACACGAACGGAATCTCCTCGAAAGGGTGATCGGAACAGGTCCGATCACGCGATCAACGGTGACGCCGCAGCGGCACGACGGCGGAGGGGCGGCGGTCGTGAGGTTGTGAGGCAGAAGGTGGCGGCGCCTTTTTAGAGCTAGGGTTGGTGTTCAAGTCTTATGTCATGTAGCCCTAGGTCTAGCATAAGTAGACCAATGATGGGCTTGAACCAATCCAATGGGCCTGGGTCAGGCCCAGGTCCATATGAACATTCGGTTCGTTTCCATCACCGTGGCTCCATCACAACTCCGATCGACGATTAGATCGGACCGATCAACACAGTTTCCAAAACTGAGTATTATGATATGAAAACAATTTTTCAGACCACCTAGTCCAAAATTGCAATTTAGCCCCTCAACTTTGGGAAATCGCAATTTGACCCCTGTTGACTTTTAGGAAGTCGCACTTCCTAAATTCATCCTCCTATGCTCAACACGTTGAGCTCAGTTTCCGTGCGGGAATCGTGAATCCAGTACTTCTGTGACCCTCAATGGTTCAGGGATACAGCTAGTCGTGGGCCCACAACCATTGCGACTCCGAAATCATAATTTCGGACTTGCCCATCGGATCATGGTAAAGCGCCTAGCAACATCACCCCATGATCCCCTAGGTATCACTGATAGTGCCTGCAAGAACCAGTTGGTCGTGGTTAGCGTACAGTACGGTCCTTTCAACACATATATCCCGATCAGATCAACGATCATTGGTAAATCGAGAGTCGCTAGAGATCCGATAACTATGCATACATCTTGGAGATCAAATAGCGACATCGCGAGTGTTACTAGGCAAACCCATTTATCTAAAACACATCCAGTACTCTGGCCAGAGATTTATACACTATTATCTCCTCAGATAGCATAGGATATCCACGCATGAAAGCGAGTGGTGAATCCTCGACAACGAAGCATCGACTCTTACACGCATCGGGACCTCACCCAATCCCGCCACCTAATGACCCCAAGTGAGTCGGTAAACGGGTCAAAGTGAGGCGCCTATCATGTAGAGTCTCAATGACGTTTCGAGTAGTGAGGACTAATCAGTACAACCAAGACCTCGGACTTATCCACTCGACAAATGGTAACCACTTGGAAAGTCCGAACGAGGGTAGTTCGATAGATCACCAGGTCACTATCCATCTGCATGCTCAGAACATCACAATGTTCCCTACCAATGAAACATGGTACTTCACATCGCAGATGCTATTTGAACATATATTCAAAAGGATTTTATTTCCTTAGGTGAAATTTAATGACCGTTGGAGGACGAAGAGTTATATATAGCTGGAATTTAAATTGAAGAAGCTCTCTCTCACTCTCGGACTTACACTCGCTAATTGTTCTCTTCATTCAGCATAATTTCTGTCTTCATCACCATCTGGGATTTAAAAGGAAGCTCTCAATCGAAAATATTCTAAGTCCCAGAAACACAATCTCGAAGAACGTCATCTTTTGATCTACACAGATTTTACCTTCGAGATTTCATCTTCTGGTTCACTTTTGTGAATTGAGTTTCAGTGTTAGAAACCAGAAGATTTGCAGCACTCAAAAATCATTTGTATTTCACTGCTGTTATTCGAGTTGAGTCTGTAACAAACGTGCTACACATAGCCGTTTGATAAAAATACTAAGTGTTGTATTCAGCAGCTGCGTCTGCTTTTTGTTTGGTATTGCTAGGAGTTCATCTTGAGCGAGGCTCGGTGACTGGATGGTTACAGAGGCTGTAAACATCAAATCTTATAGTGGAACCTTCCTGAAAAGGAAGAAGGGGAGACGTAGGATATTGATATCCGAACTTCCATAAACAAATTCTCGACCCTATACTTTTACATTACTGCATTTACTTATTACTTTAACTGTTCACTAATTTATTGGCTTATTTCCGCACGTTTATTGTTAGCCAAGAAATCAGCTGTTGGGACTGAGATACCTTAAATATGATAACTCGGATTTAAGTTGAGCGGGTGCTTGTAAAACTGTTTTAAAGGTTTCGAAAATTTAAAATACCAAGGAGTTCATTCAACCCCTCCTTCTGAACTCCTAGGCCTGTTTTTCGAGCCATATTGATCCTATCAGAACATCACATAGTTTATAGGGGTGAATAAATCTTTTTGAAATTTTTGTTCTTAAAAACAGTTTTGATAATCAGCTCAATTAAGAACCGATTCAAGTATTCAATCTAATCTGTTCTCCTGAGAAATAAAATAATTATGTGAAAAATCTCAGTTAAACAGTAGACTTAAAATGTAGATGTATACGAACTAAAATGTAAAATAGGTTGGACACTAGATTTTTATGGAAGTTCGAAGCAATGCTTCCACTTCTCTCATTCTTCCAACAATGGAAGGATTTTCGCTAGAAGACTTTGAACAGAATACTCAGTATCCTAAACTACTCATCGAACAGCACCCGAACTGAACTCCTAGTATCTCAACTTTCAAAACAGCACGCGGGCTGTGAATAAAAATCTGAAAGGCTATTCGATATTTTGATATGCTCAAAAGCTAGCCTATAGTATTCAGCACTCAACTGGAATACTTTACAGAAGATTTGAAAGAATACAAATAAAATATTGCTTCTGTAAAATAATGAAGATGACAGTTTCTCATGTGTCCTCTGTTTTTCACATATGTATTGTATTCACTCTCATCTGAACTGCTCTTCACTTCTATTTATAATATCAAATTCATTGGTAATAAATGCGTCAAGTAGACTCATTTGAATCCTTGTCCATGAATACATTGAGCATTTAATGATCGTCACTTGATCGTACATCTTCATTAATGTTTCCTCAAACTAGCAAATCTTGTATAAGCCTAGTCTCTGACACATCTGATATAATGCTGAAAAGCAAATCTGCTACAAACCTTTTGTCAAGTCATTGCCTCGAAGATTGCTCTGTTCACTTATGTTCTGATTTGATATGGACCTGATTTCATCTACGAAGCTCCAGTGGCTTTGCTTTGCTTTTGAACTGATTCGAAGCTCCGCTCTGCTCTGATCCATTGTGTCGAAGCTCCTAAGTAATTTGTTCTCTTCTAAGCTCCGATCTGAACTGTTCCAGTGACTAAGTTGTCCTTACTTGACCTGATCTGATATGAATTGTTCTAAAAACTAAGTTGACCTGGTCTAATTTGTTGCGTTCCCTACATCTGATCTGATGTACTAGGATCCGAGCTGATTTTTTTCTTTACCTGAACTAAGAATATTTTCCCAACATGTATTTATGTCTTTTAAGTTGCAAAGAGAGCTTATATTTTTTTATTTCTATCCGACCCTCGTTTCCTTGAACCGGTCCTGATTATGATTTACCTCTTGACATCAAGTTATCCTCCAACACTCCTACACTACTCATACACCATAATGAAATAATAAAATATATGCAAGTACAAAGATGTTAAATTATACGTAAATAACTTAGTGTCTTATTCTAATTAAACACGAAACAACAATCATGAAAATTGTAGATAATATCTAAAGCACAGATAAGTACTTACTGTTTGTTAAATTGTCCTTGCAATTAAAAAACGTATGCATTAACAGAATTAGGTCTCACAACACAAACTTCCATTGTTTAAGTATTAGCATGAGTAATATTAAATCACGTTCATTGTACTTATCCCGCTTTAACATCTTACCCATTATTCGTCCCATTAATTAAACACTAATTAAATATTATCACTCTTTGGGAGGATAGGAACTGTAATCAACTTTAATTTAGGCATATTAAATTGAATTAAATACATTCACATATAATAATCTATTTAACACATCCCTTTCTATCATATAAAGTTGCACTCATGGCTCAATGATTTCCAGTAATAGAATAGAATGAAAACAAAACGGGACATTTAAACACTCCCAGCGAAGTATGTAAACAATATGTAACCCTTGTAAAAGGTCAGTGGGATAAGGAATTACGTGGTTCAGTTACTCATAAAATACTTATTTAAAAATATTTTAAAATTTCTAAAATAAATATGTAGTTTAGGTAACTATTTTACAAAAACATTTTTAAAGTTAGAAAAAGTCTATGAATAATTATGTTGAGTTAAACATGCATATGTGACATAGTACTAAGATGAATTACATCATGGAAAGCTCTCGTGCGTCAAGCTGCTGAGGATGCGTCGTTTGATCTGGTTGGCTAGGTGGACCGTAAAATAGTGACGATAGATCTTAACGAGTAATATCATCTCTGTTGGGGATATGAATAGTGGAATAAAGATTAAAACTGGTCTCTAAAGGATATCAACTAGCCCAACAATTAGACATACACCTTCCCAGATTTATGGGTCTAACAGTCCGATCATAGTACATAATAGGTGCATTCTATGCTACTACATTTAAGGAAATAAAGTTGAACATTGGTAACAATTACAATTTTTATTTTAGTGATAAACGCTTAATCCTATCAAATTATTTCACATGAACGATATTATAGTAAAAAATATTAATTATTACGGCTAATTTATAAAGAAGTTTTATCCGACAAATTCTTATCTGTTTCTCCCATATTTGTGTCACACCTTATTTGTTCTTTCAAAACTATATTTGAACTAAACTTTTTGAATTATTTTTCAAGACCATTTAAAAGAAATATCAAAACACATGTTTCTTCCAACTTGTAAAACACTTAAAAACATTTTTATTTTTAAAATAGCAAGTTGTCCAAATTAAAAAACAAAACTTCTTTAAAATAGCTAGTTGTCCAAAAGGAGCCAATGTCTTAAAAATCCTGAATAAATTATGACACGCGTCTGATTTTTCAATATAAGGCCTAGAAACATATAATTTGTTTGGTCTTTATATAAAATCAGTTAATTCTTTGCTCGGTTTGTACAGAGGGGCTGGTTCGCAATATTTCCAAAATGAAACAAATATATGATATAATAACCTTAACTACATTCCTCTGTTAAGCAAAAATGTATGAGATTAATTAAGAACATCATTGGATACAATAACGAAATAATTATTCCTGTGCCTGACCATTATTATTGATTTGACTTTTAACCGGCTATCATTTTCTTACAGAGGCTTTTCGGCCACAGTAAGCATTCCTATTTTAATTATCATTAACATTCCACCATAACAAAATTATTTTCATGATGTCAGCATCTTTTTTCCTTTTCGAAAAGATTATCCACAACAACAATTAAATATTATGATATGATATAAACTTCAATATATTATATGACCTCAAACAATGTTTTTCAACGACTCCAAAAAAATCAACTATGAAATTATTATTGAGTTAACTTTTGATCATGCTACAAACTACGTTTTTTTTCTTCTTATTACTAGTAAATTAATGCCATATTAGTTAAATACTTATTTTTTCCATAATCATTTTTCAGTACTGACATGATATTAAAACCATAAGCAGTGATAGACGCTCTCTTGGTAATTTTCAGTAATATATTATTGTTATTCATCTTCACTTCAGCACTTCTGACGATTAAAATTGAACATAATACAAATCACAGGTTGTTTACTTACTATGATGTTCTGTAGAATCGAGCGCTTGTCACTTTATCAAATGATATAATTGGTGATAATGATGTAACTCCAATTTTTGAAATCGTATAGCAACACAAGCGCCACGGTTCGATCACTCTGCCTAACATGGAAAATTATTGCACTCCAACAATCCCCTCTCAATAATTCAACTCCTTGCAATCAATGTGAATCGAACCCGTGACTTTGACTCTGATACCAACTGTAGGACCGAACGCTTGTCGCTTTACATATAGCTGGACGGTGCAACTCCAATCTTTTAAATCGTATAGCAACACAAGTGTCACGATTCAGTCGCTCTATCTAGTAGGAACAATTATTGTACTCTTACACGTTCTAGTCTCTTTCTAGTTTAGATTCACCATTTGAATTATTTCGATGAGAAACATCCATTTGTTGGAATCAAAATTTTCATGTCCAGACCGATAATAATGAATCGGTCTAACTAAAAAAAGTTCCAATCGATTCAACCAGACCGTCAGATCGAAATAGTATATATTATTTAAAATTTTAATATAATGAATACTATATATTAAGCTTTTAATAATCCAAAATATATATAATATACAAACAATATCTTTAATCCAATACTAAGAAAAAATTAAAACTATATAACAAAATATTAGTTTTCGAGACCAAAAATAAGAAAAGTTTTTTTTCAAAAAAATAAAAAAATTGAAAATCGATTGCACCAATCAAACTGGTTCAATTGCTTTTTTGGCTACTTTAGCCGGTTCATAGACTTTGACAAATCAAACCGGTGAGAATAATCGCAATCAAACCAGACAAGTGACTAATACCTGGTTGAATCGTTCGAACCGATCGGGTTTGAATATCTGAGAAAAGATCTTCTAAGCCTAATGATTTTTAACGTTATTCAGGTGTCTATATTGGACTTGTGTGAGATTGACTTCGATTTCACAATCTTTGCTAGATAAGTCAATGCTGAAAAAATTAAAGTCTTCATTGGTTGAAAATCTTCCGAGCAGTGGAGAAAATATTAGTGCCGGATAACAATTTTTGGTTAAGAAATGCTTCTTTTAAAAATATATGTTTCACTCCATACTTTCAAGTTTTAAATCATATTTGCACATAAGACAACAGCTACACAAAATATTATAGTGAATGACATTCCACTGGCATAGGTGATCTCACTAGCGTTGCGTAGAATCCCTCATCGTAATAGCTTTCTTTTCGAAGCTAAATATTATCGACTAAAAAATTATTATGTTTGCTTTTCTCTTTATTTTGCATCATCACTTTAGGACATTTGTTTTCAATAAAATTGAAATATGACGTAGTCAAATTAACCTCAGCCGAGAGCTAATACCAACACGTCGAGGAGTTCGGTCACGTCGGACGACTGGGGGACTGATTGACGTTCTCCTGGACGATCTGCAACCACAAACAACTCGGCAGAGGGCATCGGAAGTGTGTCCGATGAAGCCCCTCCGATGCTTAAGTCAGGCGACGAACGAGAGAAAACGAGAGCAGTATATGAACCGAGTGCAAGAATGAGAGTGTGTAGAATGAGGGAGCGAACCTGGTATTTATAGAGGGGCTATGACGGTGGAGAGGAGTGTATCCCGACAGAGATCTCGGGCGGGCGAGATCCTCCGTGATCTTCGGGGATCTCGTTGCGTAAACAAGGAAAGTCATATTGTCCCCGGATTCTTTAAATAAGGAAAGGCGTATCCCTGCTGGATTCTTCGTAAGGCGTATCCGGGGTGGGCTCTTCATCACGTCGGGACATAGTCCTCGGGAGATATTCCCGAACTAGGCAGGGGTCCTCGGTCCATCTCCCGAGCTCTTCTTATGAAATCCTCGGGTGACACCCGATCTTGGTAATGCACGTCGGGATTTCAGGTGGGCGGCTCGGTCCTCGGGTCCCGAGGTGGTTATGGGAGGCATCAAGAGTATCCCCGCCATGAGTCCTAGACGAAGAATTGAAGTATAGGAGTATGTATGGTTGAGGTCGGGACCCGAGGCGACACCCGCAATTCTAATGGAAATCACAATCCTCGAGATGTTGTACTGCGACCGTCGATAAGGAGACACGTGGACGGCTGGATTGAGGTCGGGTTGTGTTTTCGGGAGAAAACAACGATCCGCGTGACGCTGCATCACGGCCGTTGATAAGATTCTGGCGAACGGTTCAGATTGAGAAATCCCGATGACCGAGGCGACCGTTGGGGTTCCCCAGGTGATCTGGGCCGTTGATGACTGCGAGATCGGACGATCGCAATTCTCCCCAGATTCTTATAAATACTTCAACAATTCTCGCTCATTTCTCACTTTCATTTTCCTCTGTGTCGTTACTCTGCAGGAAATTTCTCTCGCTCCCGAGCTCCCTTGATGTTTTCCCGATCTCTCTTTTAATCTTGTAAGTTCTTCCTCAAAAGATGTCATCTCCCAGTGATAGTAGAGTGAGTAGTACAGCCGCGTCGTTAGATAGTGTCCCCTCCAGCCCAGAAACTAGAGAACCTTGGCTCCCCGATCAGGCCGAGCTGGGGTCTTCGAACCCCCTTGGTACGAGGAGAAATCTTCGAATTTGAGGTCGTCGGACATCCCCTTCATCAAGGAGAACGGGGGGGGGGATGTTTGACAACTTTGAGGTCATTCTTCGTGGTCCCGACGAGAGGGCTCACCGTCCTCCTCGGGGCTTTCACACTTTCAATGTTAACCAGCTGGAGATGGGTCTCCGGTTTCCTCTCCCGAGGTTCACAGCCGCCCTCTGCCAGCATATCAAGATAAGCCTGAGCCAACTGGCCCCCAACTCATATAGTTTTCTCTTGTCTCTGGATATTCTTCTAAGATACCACAACCTTTCCCTTATTCCTTACGTCCTCATGCAACTTATCCAAATAAAGAGATTAGGTCCCGGTGTTGGGGATCCGGATCCGCCCCCCGGCGAGGCAGCGGAAGAACATAAAACAGGTGCCGGGAGACGATCAATACGAAAACAACAATTCATAATTGTCACACATAGGGCGTTTAAGCGGGTTACCTTGCTGGCACTTGTGCCTGGCTCCAACCGATATTACAATAATCCGGCTCTTCTCGGTAGATTGCGGTAGATTATCGCCAATCCGGTCCACGACCAGATCCGAGATTCCTTCGTCAGGCTGCACTAGAAGCGCTGACGAGATCAGCACGAACGGATTCTCCTCGTCGAGTTGGCCGGAAACGAATTTCCGGCGACAACGG
>KV014998.1:343655-383747 GCA_001598015.1 Dorcoceras hygrometricum | reverse complement strand
GGCGGTATATAACTATGAAAGGTCGAGAATAAGGTATCTTGAAGGCTCAGGAATTTATTCGAATAGAAAGATGAATTGAATACAAAGCTAAAATATATCCTATTCATCATCTATCTCTCCCTCGCCCAGAGGAATATCCTCAATCTCTTCCTCTTCCGGTTCTTCTTCCGGTTCTTCCTCCCAATCACCATCGAATGGAGCAGGGACATTGTTAGCTTCTTGGAGACCTTGGATGGTTTGGAGTAGGCTATTATTCTCATCTACCAGGGCCTCGATGATCAAGTGTTGTGCGTGCATCGAGTCCTCGTCCTCGTGGATACGAGCCTGGAACTTCTGATGGCACTCCACATGGTTTGCTTTAGCTAGTTGTTTCTTAACTTTCATCTTCTCAATCCTCTTGGACATGCTAAGGCCTATCTCTGTCAGTCCGGCAATGACCTTATGTGAGGCTTCTAAGGCTACTTGAGTGTCTTCCAGTTCTTTCTTCAGGGTGGCCAATCATCGTCTCTCAGTGGCTAATTGGGCTCTAAGGCGCCTAATTGTGCGGCCTTGGTTATCGAGGGCAATTTGTTTCATGCGGAGGGCAGCCGCAGCACGAGTACGGGGAGCAGAGGGGGCCATTTCCTAAAATCGAGGATACGTCCAAAAATATAAAGTCGTGAGGTTAATCCATAAACAGAAGATACTAACCATAAGGATTTCAGAAAAGCAGACGGAACTGAAATCAGAGTCCTGTACAAAAAGTTACTGCATTTTCAAATATTTCCAAAGATGGCAAAACGTGTCTTTCGAAGGGTAGTACTGGTCTTTCGCCAAATCTGAAAATTCTTCCTAGAACTTGAAAATTTCAGATTCGGTTTCCCAGCCGGATTATGTACCTGGTGAGCTCTGATACCACTAAAATGTCACGCCCCGAGACCGAGACTCATGACATTGGCAATATTAAACAATTATAAAAATTGTGAAACATTAAGCCATCATAGCATAGCTCAACCAGCCTATTAATAATCGAAATAAAATCGTTTTCACATCGGAAATCAGAGAAAATTGCGGAAGCGAAAAAATATAATTACATCAACAGAAACTGAATCTTCACCAGCCCCAAAATTGTCTTGTTCCTCTTCTTCTACATGCTCTTCATTCTTATCTGGGTGGAGAAGTAAGGGGTGAGTGTTTGGGGAAACACTTAGCAAGTGGGGGATACCATTCGAGCAAACAACAAATATATATACATATTTAACAGAATTCGGAACAGAGCATAACGGAGCATAACAGAGCATAACAGAAATTGTCAGAACTTAACCGAACGAGTAGCAGAAAAGCACTGATAATTTTCGTGTCTATGGTTTACTGATCAGTCCCTAATTTTTACTCCTCTAAGGGGTCGAGGCCATGTGGTTACACCAAGTAACCCAGAGTGCGGATTATTCCGTAGACCCATATTACGACATAAATATCAGTGCAAAACAGAGCTTGAAATGAAACAGAGATCTGAACAGAAAGGTGCTCGAACCGTGATTTTGCTGCTTTTTCTTACTGAGGGAATTTCAAAATGGTGTGGAAAACTTCTGTGGTTTTGTGTGGTATTTATAGGTGTAAAGGAAGGGGCAATCAAGAGTCTGCCGTTTCAGAATTAAATCTCAAATTCAATGGTCATTAAACCTACTGTTACAAACGCAAGGTTAAAGCCTTGAATTAAGAGGTGTAATTGCCCATAAATCCTCGTAATTTGACGGTTAAAATTGAGAAATCTTGCTTGTACGCGTGCACAAAACTGCTGGAATTCGCGAGCCAAAATCTAAATTTTTCGTTGGTCAAAGCTGGTTTGACCGTCCAGCAGCTGGTTTGACCCTTCCAGCAGCTGTTTTGACCCTTCCAGCAGCTGGTTTGACCTTTCCAGCAGCTGGTTTGTCTGCTGACTGCTGACTGTCCTGCTAACTGCTGACTGTACTGCTGACTGCTGACTGTGTTGCTGACTGCTGACTGCTGACTGCTGACTGTACTGCTGAGTTGGCTGTCCAGCAGTTGAATTTTGACCAGCAGCTGATTTTCGACCAGCTAGCTGAGTTTTTTTTTATTTTTTATTTTTTAGTTTTTTTTTGCTCTATTTCCTGTAACTAAATTTTTGGGTTTTCATATTAGGTGCCGAGCTGGTCGGGCTTATGAGCTCACGTAGAAGGGCTACGCGAGGAGTGGCCAGTGTGGAACTGGGCTTAGTTGGGATAACAGGTTCCTGAGCACAGCGAAGAGTAGATTCCTGGGCGGTGCCGACCATGTTCCCGAGCATGCGGTAATACATCCCCAAGCAGATTGTTGATCAGGCGGTGGCTGCGATTCCAGCCTGCTAGCTAGTACCTGCGCCACAGTGGTTGCTACCAGTTCAGCTATCTGGGCAGCTGTGAGAGTGGGGTTCTCCGACCCCTGGTCATATTCTCCGTGCGGCTTGTCTCTCCAGTAGTGCCCTGAGTTCTAGTCCTCTTCGGTGGCATCTTGTATTGTTTTCTTCTATCGTTTCCCACAGACAGAGCCAATTGATGTAGCCAAATTAACCTCAGCCGAGAGCTAATACCACCACGTCGAGGAGCTCGATCATGTCGGGCGACTGGGGGACTGGTTGGCGTTCTCCTGGACATCTGCAACCACAAACAACTCGGCAGAGGGCATCGGAAGTGTGTCCGATGAAGCCCCTCCGATGCTTAAGTCAGGCGACGAACGAGAGAAAACGAGAGCAGTATATGAACCGAGTGCAAGAATGAGAGTGTGTAGAATGAGGGAGCGAACCTGGTATTTATAGAGGGGCTATGACGGTGGAGAGGAGTGTATCCCGACAGAGATCTCGGGCGGGCGAGATCCTCCGTGATCTTCGGGGATCTCGTTGCGTAAACAAGGAAAGTCATATTGTCCCCGGATTTTTTAAATAAGGAAAGGCGTATCCCTGCGGGATTCTTCTACACAAGGTAAGGCGTATCCGGGGTGGACTCTTCATCACGTCGGGACATAGTCCTCGGGAGATATTCCCGAACTAGGCAGGGGTCCTCGGTCCATCTCCCGAGCTCTTCTTATGAAATCCTCTGGTGACATCCGATCTTGGTAACGCACGTCGGGACTTCAGGTGGGCGGCTCGGTCTTCGGGTCCCGAGGTGGTTATGTGGGCATCAAAATCCAATTATGAGCCTTTTATTCGCTTTGTTTTGTGATTAAAATGTTTTTCTACATGACATAGACATAATCTTGTTATGACATAACACTAATGTATATTTTTCTTCTAACTGGGAAATTATTATTTTGGATTATCGTGTGTAGGAGAGGCATAGGTATCCTGGATGAAACATGGGGCAAAAAAGTTTCTTCCGTCTTCATCAAATTTCTCTCTACTATAAATTGATCACATATTCCCCGACCAAGTTTCACTTCATCTTCAACCTCCCAGCTACCATCTCCAGATATTCTCCATACATAATCCAAAGCAATGCAATCCAGCGATTTCTCAGAGCTCCGCTATCCTCTATTCCCTCAACTCCCATCTCAGTTTCCACCGCAGTTCCCCCTCGCCGGAATCTCCCCGCCACCCTACCATCACCTCAGCACCCCATATCTGATCCAAGAACTCAGCCCCCAACAGGTCACCTGCAGCAACTCGACCTCCGACGAGGCCGACGAGCAGCAGGTGAGCATAATCAACGAGCGGAAACAACGGAGGATGATCTCCAACAGGGAGTCGGCCCGCAGGTCGCGCATGCGCAAGCAGAAGCACCTGGACGAGCTGTGGTCGCAGGTGGTCTGGCTGAGGAACGAGAACGGCCATCTGATGGATAGATTGAACGACTTCTCCGACCGCCATGATCGGGTGGTGCAGGAGAATTCTCAGCTCAAGGAGGAGGCTTCGGAGCTTCGACGGATGATCGTCCACATGCAGATCAACAGCCCTTTCCAAGGATTTACTGACCTCGATCACGATCATCCTTCCATCAAATGATCTGATTGATCAAGATCTCCGGAGTTTAATTTCTTCTTTCTCCCGGTTCCTTTGGATCGATCTCTCTCTTTCTCTCTCTCTCTCTTTTTTCTCTTTTTATCATTATATTGGGGGTGTACTACTGTATGATCATATTAAATGGACTTCTCTATTATCAACTCTAGTTGTATAAATTCTGGAAATGGAACCTGTCCTGCTTTATCTCCTATAGTGTATCTGGCTTCAGAATATTATATACATCATTCAATTTAATTTCGTCCAACATATATAATAACGCTTACCAGTTACCACCATTCTATATTATATGATTTTGCACATAAAATGAAGTGTAAATGGAGCATGGATTAATATTACCGTTCGATATAGAATTTTGCTGTCTGCCTATTACTAGATGCTATTATCAATTAGTTTATATCGTAAAGTTAATGATAATGGATCAGGTTCTTCCTTATTAGTTTCCTTATCAATCCAAATTCTTATGTAATATAATGGGAAAATAATGCAAGAATGATGTTATCTGCGTTCCATTTGCTATAATGAAACTCTACTTTGGTTTGAGAAATTTTCTTCATAAAGAAATATATAACACAAATTTCTTTTTATATATAGACGAAATCTTGTCTTTCTCTAGTTATTTAAGTCTCCCTTTACTTACTAGAGTAACCAAGTGATCATAAGAAAAGGAGATCTTGATATTGGGGATCAAAATAAAAATAGGTAAATCTGGTGGCCTTATTGTCAACTCAGATGAAATTGTGGACCAACACGTAAATATCAGATTATTTTAAGAAAACCCACCGACGTAGATGCGGGTCGGGTCGAACCTGCTACTTCTTCTTCCTCACGCTGTTAGATCTCAGTCCCTTTTTGCTCCCTCTCTCACACACACACTCTCGCTCGCTCTCTCACACACAAAAAACCTCTCATGTATCGTTAGCCTTGCATAATACTACGTTTTATATGATACATTCGAAGAAGGAGAATATTGATTAATTTGTGATTTGACGATCGTGATGGCGGTGGTGGTCCGCGGTGGTCGGGTTGGATCTGGCGGTGGATCCGGAATTCGAAGCTTTTTCAGCTACCGGATCTTCATTTCCGCCATGTTTACGCTCCTATTCCTTGCCACTCTCTCTGTGCTGTTCACATCTCATCCCTCCCACGACGAAGCCGTAAGTGCTAGCTTTCAGTTCGCACTCTGTATCTTTTGTTTCTAGCAGTGCCTGAATTAGTACCTTTGCTGCATTTTCGTGATTGATTTAGATTCTGCATGGTTCCATCGATGTTGACTAGGAAACGGTGTGTCCTCTTTTAGTTAAATGGAGCAGGAGCAGTTGTTATTAATCTCTTTAGGTTTTCCATGCGTCTGTTTACTTCAAATTAATTATAGTATTTACTAGAACGTGGGTTTATTTGCAAAATTGGGATGCTTTGAGTTTATTGTTTTTCTTATCAGTATTTATGCATAGTTCAGGAACTAGCTCTATAATTTGTGCTTTTGCCAAATATTTCAAAAATGGTTGCTCACTACGTAGTAGTGAATACAAGAATTTATTTTCTAAGGATGAATTTGGATTTCTCTCCCCATGAAATGATACAGTGATGTGCGTTTAGCTGTGTTTAGGATCGCCAGAAGCTACACTAGTTTGCTGTGACATGTAGAAATGGTATTGTTCCTGGGTTATTTATGTCAAAGATTGTGGAAATGGAACAAATACGAAATTTCATTAATACTTGTCCTACACCAGTTTATTATCTACAAAAGTTGTCAGTAATGCTTGTCCTCCTACACCAGTAATCTAGATCCGAATTCCTCTGTTAATGTACCGTAGGGAATGAAAAAAGGTTCTTAAACTAATAAATATTTTGCATGCATTTTCTCTTTACTTCATTTGAAACTAAATAAAGTATCGATTTATTCTTTGGTGTTTAAAATTTCTTGGGAAAATGTACCTAAAAAACTATATGTTTTCTTTGATGAACAGAGTATGGAGACAACAGGAAATGCATATGTAAAACGAACTTTTTTAGCATGGCAGTCCGATCCACTGAAGACGAGGCTGGATTTGATACAAAATCAGGCAAATAATCATGTTGCCTTGGTGAATGCTTATGCTGCTTATGCTAGGAAGTTAAAACTTGAGACATCTAAGCAGCTTAAGATGTTTGATGATTTAGCTAATAATTTCTCGGAACTTCAATTGAATCCGAAGTATGTCACTGCATTGTTTGAATCCAGTGGGCCAATTGATGAGGATATTTTGAAGCAATTTGAGAAGGAGGTTAAAGATAGAGTTAAGGTTGCTAGGTTAATGATTGCTGAGTCGAAGGAATCATATGACAATCAGTTGAAAATTCAGAAGTTGAAAGATACGATATTTGCTGTCAAGGAGTTGCTGGTGAAGGCTAAGAAGAATGGGGCTTTTACCAGCTTGGTTTCTGCAAAATCGACTCCCAAGAGTTTGCACTGTCTTGCCATGCGACTAGTGGAGGAGAGAATTTCACATCCTGAGAAGTACAAGGATGAAAAGCCCAAGCCTGAGTTCGAAGACCCAAGTTTATACCATTACGCCATATTTTCGGATAATGTGATTGCAGTATCTGTGGTGGTTAACTCTGTTGTTAAGAATGCTGATGAGCCATGGAAACATGTTTTTCATATTGTTACTGATAGGATGAATTTTGCTGCAACAAAGGTTTGGTTTAAGATGAGGCCAATTCAAGGGGGGGCCCATATTGAGATCAATGCAGTGGACACTTTCAAGTTCTTGACACCCTCATCTACTCCAGTACTCAGGCAACTTGAATCCCCAAATCTGCAGAAGTTTTACTTCGAGACGAGGGCAGAGAATACCACTAAAGATATGAGCAACATGAAGTATAGAAACCCAAAGTATTTATCAATGCTCAATCATCTACGGTTCTACTTGCCTGAACTGTATCCGAAACTGCACAAGATTCTGTTTCTGGATGATGACGTTGTCGTTCAGAAGGATTTGACTGCTTTATGGAAAATTGATATGGATGGCAAGGTGAATGGTGCAGTAGAGACATGCTTTGGTTCATTCCGACGCTTTTCTGAATATTTGAACTTTTCCCATCCTCTGATCAAGGAGAAGTTTAATCCCAGGGCTTGTGCCTGGGCATTTGGCATGAACATGTTTGACTTGGATGCTTGGCGTCGAGAGAAATGCACTGATCAATACCATTATTGGCAAAATTTGGTAAGCTGTATATTTAGTTTCTTATCCTTGCATGTTTTTCGAAAAATGTTTGGAAGCTATATATTGTTCTTCAGTTTCCAAACACACTTGCTGATGTTTTTATTGGTTGATGAATAATCAGAATGAGGATCGTACTTTATGGAAATTGGGAACATTACCTGTGGGGCTGCTTACTTTTTACTCTACTACGAAATCATTCGACAAGGCATGGCACGTCCTGGGTCTTGGAATCAATCCAAGTATTAGTATGGATGAAATTAACAAAGCTGCGGTAATCCATTTCAGTGGAGATATGAAGCCTTGGCTGGACATTGCCATGAACCATTACAAACATCTCTGGACAAAATACGTCGATAATGAAATGGAATTCCTTCAGATGTGCAATTTTGGAATGTAAAGAAGCGTCTCTACTTCAAGTCGACCGAAAGAATTCGAGCCTTTCTGATTGTTCATCACAAGTTGTAACTTTCACAGAAGAGGTTTTAGGCATTAATTTCTCCTGCATTTTTGTTCCACGTAGTTACTATTTTGTGCAGTTGTTATGTGGTGGCCTGACGCAAAGATGAATCATGGATTTATGATCCTAAGCACATTCTTTGTACAAGATAGTTTGTATACCTTCTAATATATATATATTATCTTCCGTTTAATCCAACAAAGATGGTTTTGATATAAAGACGTCCCTAATGGGAATTGTCTGAAGTAAGCTATGATATGGGTCGGATGAGGATTTGTTTCTATGAGAACACTTTTCTTTTTTTGTTTCTTGTTATTCGTAAATGCTTTTTTTCCCCAGAATTGTATTTTTTTTCCAAATCATTTGTTTAATCGACGAACTCCGTTCATTTTCCAGAATCGTCTTGATCGGTGGTCTTATGAAATTTTTGAAAAAGATTGTTATCGCCAGAGTAGAATTGCTGAGAGTGTAGGTAGCAGGAGTCAGAAGTGGCCTCCACTGAAGGCAGGTTGTGTTTTCTGTTAGTGAAGTACGAGTAGAATATGCCCTACCTGGATTGGTACTAAAGACAAGACAAAAGTGTCGATAAGAATGATGATTATTCTTGTTGCAAAAACTTGATCCGTTGCTTTTGCGGGTCCTTTCCGCTGTTGTAACCAAAAATCATAAGGCTCGTCCATTATTTATTATGAATATTATCCTAAAGGGCCGCTTTTTGTGTGACCAGAGAAAGCATATTTGCTTGGTCATTTCGAGATGGCAATACATAAAAGCCACATACTAGAGGATTAAAGAATTGGTGTTTAGGATTACAAGTTGTTTTATCAGTCATGTTACTTGTTTAACGCGATCTTGAGGATTGAGGATTGAGGATCGAGAAGTGAATATGAGTAGTTTGTTCCTCTTTTGAGATGAATGTGATGCATAACTTAATCATTTGTATGTTTAGGGTATTTTTTCTATTGACGTGTAAACGAACTGAACTGGGTCGATATCATCATACGTTTTAAAGTTGAACTTGAGTAACTATATTTGATCTTTGATACCACTATTAATTTCCACCTCGTGACCCGAGGAAAGAGCTCCTCTTACAGGAAGACCTCTGGCAGGAAGACCTCAGCTCTTGCAGGAAAACATCTTGCAGGAAGACCTCTTGACCCGAGGTGACATCACCTCTTGCAGGAACACCTCTTGCAGGAAGACCTCTTGACCCGAGGTGACGTCATCGGGAAGTCGCCCGAGGACTCTTGCTCAAATTGGGAGTATTGCCCGAGGACTCTTGCTCAGATCAGGAGTATTGCCCGAGGACAGTGTCATGACTAGCAGAATCCAACCCGGATACGTTTTTTCTTATTTGAAAAATCCAGGAACGATACGACTTTCCTTATCTGAACGACAAGATCCCCGAGGATCGCGGAGAGTATCTCGCCCGAGATACCCGATGTAGGCGAATATTCGCCAGGATATGCTCATCTCCACCGCCTAGCCCCTGTATAAATACCCAGGTATGCTCCATTCTGCTACACATTCACAAAGGCACAAGCTCTCTGCTTTGCGTTCATACTTGTTGTCTCTATATCTTCTCGACCACCCGTGCTGACTTAAGCATCGGAGGGGCTTCGCCGGAACACTTCTGGCGCCCTCTGACCAGTGTCTGTGGTTGCAGGTCGTTGAAATTGTGCCTAGTTCGCACCAATGCCTGTCTAAATTGGGAACCAAACAGGTATCGCTAATAACTAGACCCCAATATTCGCTAATTGACATCGAGGCCTACTACCCAAGACTCTATAGTAAGCTTTCGAATTTCGAGGACGAAATTCTTGTAAGGGGGAGAGTATTGTAACGTCCAGGAATTTTCCTAACTAGAATTCACGTGCATTAATATTATTTTCTCATATTTTAATAATATATTATGTTTTTAATTATCTAAATTATTTTATAAAGACTACTATTATTTTTACAATTTTAGTTCAGGTGTTATGATGTCGGAACGGAGATGACTGGGTACACCGAGGTTAAACTGATTTCGTGTTTATAAAAATTATTTTTAGGACAATTCCTAAGCTTGAGAGTAAAATTTTATATTAGTGAAATTCTTTTAATAAAATATTTTATATATATATATATATATATATAGAAGAAACGAAATAGGCCACCCATAAGGACCAGATTCCAGGAGACAAAGGATACATGAGTAACAACGCTGGCAACTACCCTCGCAGCGACATGAACTGCTCAACGGATGGCTGGAAATAGAACAGTTTCTAGATCGACAACCAGCGGTCGATCATTCGTATTTACACTGACTCTCCGCGAAAATACTGATGTGCCAGGAAGAGGCTGATGACATTGGAACATCAATCAACCGCAGAAAAATCCAGACTTAGGTCAGTTCACTTGTTCTGCAATAACTCTACTTAGTTAAAGATTGTCTTTTGGGCAATAAGACGACTCGATCAAAATATGATTTTTTCCACGTTCACCCTCCTCGGGTTACGTCCTTGCCTGAATGTTGTTAGAACAAATTTAGAAGCCCAACACCCGTCGGCTCCAAATCCCGACCTACTCGGGAGTCTATTATCCCTGCTTGGGAATCTATTATCTGGACCTGCTCGGGAGTCTATTATCCCTGCTCGGGAATCTATTATCCCTGCTCGGGAGCCTATTATCTCTGCTCTGGAATCTAGTATCTGGCCCTGCTCGGGAGTCTGTTATCCCTGCTGAGGAATCTATTATCTCTACTCGGGAGTCTATTATCCCTGATCGGGAGTCTATTATCTCTGCTCGGGAGTTTATTATCCCTGATCGGGAATCTATTATCTGGCCCTGCTCGAGAGTCTATTATCCCTGCTTGGAATCTATTATCTCTACTCGGGAGTCTATTATCTCTGCTCGGGAATATATTATGTTAGGATCAAGCGCTTACCACTAGGCCAAAAGCTATAGCTGTTAGCCAAGGTGCAACTTTATTTCCTTATAATGTGGCAGAGCAGAGTGCACCTATTATGTACGTTTGGATTGGATTGTTAGGCCCATGAGTCAGGGAGAGGTGCGTGTCTAACTGCTGGTGCTGTCTCAATTCCCTTAAAGATCAGTCTTATCCTTCCCCTACCGCCGGCCCTATCACCAGCAAGATAGTATTACCCGTTAAGATCTGACATCACATTTTTTACAACCCACATGACCAACACAGAGTGCACCTATTATGTGCGTTAGGGTTGGGCTGTTAGGCCAATGAGTCAGGGGAGGTGCGTGTCTAAATGTTGGTGCTGTCTCTATTCCCTTAGAGATCAGTCTTACCATTCCCCTATCACCGCCATATCCCCAGCAGAGATAGTATTACCCGTTAAGATCTGGCATCACACTTTTATAGCCCATATGTCCAACCAGATCAAGCGGCACAACGTCAGCAGCTTGACGTACGAGAACTTCCAAGAGGTCACCCATCCCAGTACTGTTCTCACCCTTGCACGCTTAACTCAGCATATTATCTGAGCCTGCTCGGGAATCTATTATCCCTACTCGAGAATCTATTATCCCTACTCGAGAATCTATTATTTGCTCTGCTCGGAAATATGTTATCCCAATCAGATTGGCAATCTGTAAGTCCAACCAGCTTGGCACTCTGTAAGGCCAACCAGCTTGGCAATCTGTAAGCCCGATCCGCTCGGCAAAAGCCCAATTCTCATTGACAACTCCTCGGGTGGCGGCCGCACCTGAGCACATAAGTCCGACCATCGAGTGACTCTTCCATTTGAGTACATAAGCCCGACCAGCTCGACAACTAAGTCCAATTCTTATTGGCACCTCCTCGAGTGGCTCTTCCATTTGAGTAGATAAGTCCGACCAACTCGACACCTAAAGCCCAATTCTTATTGGCACCTCCTCGAGTGGCTCTTCCATTTGAGTACATAAGCCCGACCAGCTCGGCACACTAAGCCCGACCAGCTCGGCACACTAAGCCCGACCAGCTCGGCATCATAAGCACAAGTTTGCACCTCGGGTCCCGATCACTACTCCAAGTCCTACACTTCACTTCTTCGTCTAGAACTCGTTGGGGGGGGTTACTATTGATACCACTATTAATTTCCATCTCGGGACCCGAGGAAAGAGCTCCTCTTACAGGAAGACCTCGGCTCTTCCAGGAAGACCTCTAACAGGAAGACCTCATGTTGGATCTGTTTTGACAGATCCTAATTATGTTTTGAATTACACAAAACCTATTATTGTGTTTCTAACAATTCCACTTAAGCGTACAGGTTTTAGGAACGAAGAAGACGATCAGCAGCAGCTATAATTGTTCAGCAGTTGGTTCGCTATATAAATAATCAACAGTTGGTTTGGTGTTCATGGAATGGGCAGCTGGATTAGCAATGGAGACGTCCAGAGTTGATTCAGTTGTTCGTAATCAGGCGGAGGCCAAGTTAAATCAGCTGGAGCATGATGAGCCAGCTGAAACGATGACAACCAGCTGATAGTACTAAAGAGCGAAGTGAACCAGCTGGTACAGAGTAATTAAGAAGCTTGCTGGACAAAGTTATCGAAGAAGAAGATTCGAGTTATAAGTACTGCTGACGAATCTGTTAGCAGTCGCAAAGATATAAGTACTATTGATGAATCTATCAACAGTCGTTATTCAAGAAGCAAAAAGAAGAAGCGACGTCGTGTTGAGATTCAGCTGATGAGAAGAGAGGCGCTAGATATGGTATGAACTGTGATGACATCAGCCTTGATGTCATCACAATCAGCAGATGGCTTTCAGCAGATGAAGCGAAGCGCAAAAGAAGAAGCGACGTCGTGTTGAGATTCAGCAGATGGATTAGTTGTTGATGACGTCATCGGTGACGTCATCCAGATGCAAGAATCAGCAGGTAGTTTGCATCCAGACGCAAGAGGAAGCGACGTCGTAGAGGAGTATCCAGTCGCAAGCTACTGTTCATCAGCAGATGCTATTTGGAGTTAGCGATAGCAAAACGATGTTGTTTACATAAGTTGATACGACAGCGTTTTGCTCTTGCGCTAAAGATTCAGCAGGAAGAATTTGCGTTGCTATTTCAGCAGTCGAAGCTACAGTGGATCCAGTCGCAACGCAAAGATTTCCAGACATAGTGTTTGTGATCCAGACGCAAGAAGAATCAGGCGAAGCATTTGATGTATCAGACGCAAGCAACAGCAGCATCCAGTCAAGAGCTTATTTGAATCAGCTGTTGCTATATATTCAGTCGCGAGCTACAGTGTCCAGTCGCAGGAAATCCAGGCGCAAAGAATCGAAGAAGGAGCAAAGCGCAGCAGTCGTAGGAATAAATCAGCAGCGAAGCAGTTGACAACTTTAGAAGATTTATCAAAACTGGATGTCAACTGCTGAGCTAATTTCAGATGAAGAAAGCGACAAGAAGCCTGCAAAAGAAAAGGACACAAGTACTGTTCCCTTGTCGGTACTCTACAGAGAAGCGTTGCACCAAAATAGAAAGAAGACAAGATAGCCTTCTGAAGCGCTGAACAGTTTTGGAAGCTTTCCAACGGGAAGAATTTCTACAGAGGCTATATATTAGAGGCAACGCAAATTGAAGAAGTGTTCGTGAGTTCAAGTAACCAGTTGGTGCGACCACATACTGTGGTAGAATTACATTGAATATACAGTGCACCAACAGAGGGAAAAGAAAATAAGATGAAGCAATCGACAATCATTCTAGAGAGGAGCTTATCGTGTCGATTGCTAAGTCTAGATTAGCTTATTAGAGCATGTCCCTCGTGTGTGAGAAAAACAGAGAGATGAGAGCTTCATTGTATCAATCTCACACACCCGGATTCATTCACATCTGTTTGTGAATGAATCTCGAAATATGTTCACAGATCCCGTCCAAGCATGAAGACGTTAAACTCTTGTGTATGTAGTCAGTCACACAGCTGCGGCTGTTGTGCAATTTGTGGAGTCTAGGAGTTCTCACAGCTTCTGGTTGTGGGATTGGGTCTGTACACGCAGTTGTAAGATCAAATCTTCTAGTGGAGCCTCCGAGGTGGAAGAAGGGGAGATGTAGGATGTTGATATCCGATCTTCCATAAACAAATATGCTTTGTATCGTGCTCTGTTATTCATTAAGCAAGCAGCACACAAGCACGAGTCTCGAACAGATTTATGTTATACATAAATCTGTTTGAGTTGTTTTAAAATATAGGATTCAGTTCTGGTATTTTCCGCATGATTTTTAAATCATACCAGATCTGTCTCCGGTGCTCTGCTTTCTTTAAATGTTCAAGAACAACGAGCTATTGCAGCTCAAGTGTGTATCGGCAGCGCGCAAAATTTTCAATGATTGTCAAAACAGCGCCTGCTGATCTTTTTGATCCTAAAATCGGACCAACACCTCAGCTCTTGCAGGAATACCTCTTGACCCGAGGTGACATCACCTCTTGCAGGAAGACCTCTTGAACCGAGGTGACATCACCTCTTGCAGTAACACCTCTTGCAGGAAGACCTCAGCTCTTGCAGGAAAATATCTTGCAGGAAGACCTCTTGACCGGTGACATCACCTCTTGCAGGAACACCTCTTGACCCGAGTTGACATCACCTCTTGCAGGAAGATCTCTTGACCCGAGGTGACATCATCGGGAAGTCGCCCGATGACTCTTGCTCAGATCGGGAGTATTGCCCGAGGACTCTTGCTCAGATCGGGAGTGCCCGAGGACAGTGTCACGACTAGCAGAATCCAACCCGGATACGTCTTTCCTTATTTGAAGAATCCAGGAACGATACGAATTTCCTTATCTGAACGACAAGATCCCCGAGGATCGCGGAGAGTATCTCGCCCGAGATACCCGTTGTAGGCGAATATTCGTCTTGCTCAGATCGGGAGTATTGCCCGAGGACTCTTGCTCAGATCGGGAGTGCCCGAGGACAGTGTCACGACTAGCAGAATCCAACCCGGATACGTCTTTCCTTATTTGAAGAATCCAGGAACGATACGAATTTCCTTATCTGAACGACAAGATCCCCGAGGATCGCGGAGAGTATCTCGCCCGAGATACCCGTTGTAGGCGAATATTCGTCAGGATATGCTCATTTCCACCGCCTAGCCCCTCTATAAATACCCAGGTATGCTCCATTCTGCTACACATTCACAAAGGCACAAGCTCTCTGCTTTGTGTTCATCGTTGCTGTCTCTATATCTTCTCGACCACCCGTGCTGACTTAAGCATCGGAGGGACTTCGCCGGACACACTTCCGGTGCCATCTGACCTGTGATTTGTGGCCGCAGGCACCAAGTAAGAGTACTTTCCATCCACCAGTGCCCGACGACCGACGTCCCGAGCTCCCGAGGTGGTATTAGCTCGTCGGCTGAGATAATTTGGCTACATCAATCTTGATTTTGATGAAAAGATCGAAATTGTTAACATACTTGGATCGAGCTTGAATCAAATCTATGCTCGAGCTTGAGCTTGCTCCAAATGTTTAAGCTTATTTGTAAGATACCGGAAAATAAGGTCAGAAAGACTTTAACTACACTTATTTAAGATCGAGTTCTATTTTAAATATCCGAATATATTTATGGGATACGTGAAAAGGAAAGTTTGAAAGATTTGAATTAGATTTATTTAAGTTCAATTCTGTTTTAAATATTCAAATATTTTTTTTATTGAAAAAAAGATTGAAAAGCTCTAATTATCTAACCTATTACTTGATAATTTCGAATATAAATCAAATATTTTTCGAGTCCGCCCAATTATTTTATGACCCTGGTTCTTTCATTGACGAGGCTCGTAACCGAGTTCTTTGAACTGAGCTGTTTGCTAATCGTGTTGATATATGTTGATACCATACCGATTCCTCCATTTAACCTAAGTTCAATAATCGCTTACATAGCTGGATATCTTAGGCCCTTTTCATCGGTTTGTTTATGATGGTGGGAATATATTTAAAATTTTAACAATTGCGCTAGGTCGATGAATTTCAGAATATATTGATTTTAAACATATTGAAATATATTTTGGTTATTTAGAGAAGATCCTAGACTTCAAATCTACTACTTCTATGTTTTATATAGTTCTTCATGTTAATTAGGATAAATTTCAGATTCACTCGATAATGTTGTCATTGAAATTTATTTCACTTTGTATAACAAATATGCAAATAAGTTATAAGTTTAGAATTTGAACTATTCTTTCATTATTAGAAAATCAAACTACAATAAAATTAATGGATTCAATTCATCTACCTAAATGCGTCCAAAGAGGATAGACAGATTTTGCATACTCTACAGACGAAACTTATTTCTAAATTTATAGTATTTCTACTGGCTAGATCTTCTGATACTAGAGTTCTAAATTTGAGATATTGTATTAGGTTGTCACATTCAATTGCAACAAACTTCCTCCTCCAGTAAAAAGGAAAAACCCTACACTTGCTACCTCATGTGAAAAAATACGAGATAGAGCCGTCAATATGGGTAAGGGGTCGGGACAACCTGGGTGTGGATTGTAATTTTCTAAACCACCTGTCTCACCAAACGGTGAGTAGTGCTAGGCAATGGGTCAACCCACACCACCAATAAATCAAATATAGCTAAAAAAATTATTTAGGCTTGTCAGGGAGGGATGAGCAAATAGTTGGCTTGAGCTAAGATGTTTTCCAAACAGACTAAACGAGGGGCTGCTCCTTCCCACCAGCTCTACCTGGAGACTTCCATTCCCCATTGACAATGGGTGGATGATTATTTATTAGTGGTTGGCTGACTAGTGTATCTAATGTGGATTTCTTAACGCATATATATAATTAGTTGCATTTAATTTTTTTTATCAATTAATTATTGCTATTTTAAAATTGTAATTAACAAAGTAATGTGTTTTTCATTGTGCCAATACAATGGTCTTTTCCAAAACATTTAAAATTTATGAGAAGTTTAGTATCAAATTTGTTAAATCATAAAATTGTTATACGTATTTTAAATATGGTATTCAGAACCCGTCGGATAAAATTGAAGTAAATATATTTAAGTCAACTACTTAAATCAAGTCAATTATTAGAAATTTTTGAGCTAGAATATGGCTCATTATATTTTTGTTAAATTAAATTTATAACAAAACATGCATTTTTTTGCTTACATGTATATATATTGACTACTCTTTATAGTTACTCAATCAGTCACCAGGAAAGAACGAAAGACATCATAATTTTCATTTTATATATGGGTGGGTTTTTTTCGTTTCCACATAAGAACTCGGACCTTTTTTTTTATCGGCAGAGATTTTAAAACAATGCACTACCTTCTTGTTGGATGATTATGATACTTCCCCAATATCGAAAATGGTTTTTACAGTTCCGTAAATCGAAAATTTTGATCACCGAAGGGGTGACAAAATGTGATCGAAGAATCTGACTTCTAGCTGTCTAGATTTCATATTTTGAGGTACACTTTGTGTGCTTGTATGCCAAATCTGACGCTTGATAATAAATTCATGTTAGATTTATAAGAATTTGATCAAATAGCATCGGAATAAATAATGATAATACCCGAGTTAGCAAGATATATAAGGAGATTAGAAGATGAAAATGAAGCATTTGAAACACATCAGTTTGTCAATTTATGAGATGTATTCAATTAATGACATTTAATTACTTTTATAGATTTCAATAGATTTTTTAAGTTCATAGATATTCAAAATAAACTTTATGAACTTCATAAAAGTTTAATGATAAATTGAAGGCTTCGCTCGTTCCAACGAGAAGGATGCCTCGCAACCTGGGCTTTAAGAGATGAGCCCTTTTTACTACTTTAGGGGATGGGGGTGAAGGCAAGCTACACACCCTAGGGTTGTTCGCAATGGCGTTGTCAGGATTAACGCTGCAGGTACACTAAGTAAGCGTCCCACTATACTTTATCATTCCATCATGACAACCTGTCTTTCCACCTGCTTCTTACCTATAGTTAGCATGTATATCCCCGAGAAAACACTCGAAACTGGAACGATAAAAGAAATCGACCAAAGTATCTTTTCATGAAAGTTTTAAAAGTTAAGTCGTATTCAATCTTCAGTGTTTAAAACTCCATAGAAATCTATAGATATCCTAAGTACGATAGACTCTATGTCATTTTTATGTAATAACTATAAAGACATATGTACAACAACAAAAAATAACAAATTGTCTTCTTTTCCACTTAGAAATTTGGTTAGACTTTTATTTCAGACCCAAAATTACTCCACCGTTCTGATAGGATCGTGTTGGATCAGTGTTTACAGATCAGAATCTAAGTTTTGATTCACACAGAATCTGCTTCTATTGTACTAACGCTCTACTTGACATGCGCAGCTTGCTTAGACTGGAGTAGACGTGAAGATATCCAAGCTAGGACAGTGAGGGGACGTCTGAGCTGGGCTGGTTGAAGATATCTAGCTGGAACAGTAAGGGGACGCCTAAGCTGGTTCGACAGTTTACTTCCAGATGTGAAGTGAACATCAAGTTAGTTCATCAGCTGGATGTTGGAGCAGCACGAAGATCTACTTCCAGATGTGAAGTGAACATCAAGTTGGTTCATCAGCTGGATGTTGGAGCAGCACGAAGATCAAGCGCAAAGTATGAAGAGCAGTTCAAGCGCAGAATCAAGAGCATAACTGAAGTGCAGAGTTGAAGTGCAGAATGCTCAAGTACAGAATAGCTCAAGCACAAATCAAGTGCAATGTACAAGAGCAGTGATTGAGTGCGAAGCCGTGTACAAGAGCAGTGATCAAGAGCACGCTTGATCATTGAACACCAATAAGCAGTTCATCAAAGGGATTTCAGTCTTTGCGTAGACTGAATCAGAACTGCTTAACAGTTTGCTTGCGGATAATTTGAAGGAGGTGTCTGAATGGATCAAGAGGACAAGCAAGCAAAACTGGGGCTCGTGATGAGAAGAATATAGCCCAGCTGGTTAAGGACAAACCAGCTTGAAGATAAGAGGACCAGCCGGGAGCAGACAAACCAGCTGGCCGTATGATATCTGTGAGAAGCTTGATCTCACAGATATATCAACCAGCTGGTTGGTGATGAGTTGGGAATGGAGTAAAACTGGAGCCTCAAAGCAGCTCGAAGAGCAGGAAAGAACAGAACAAGTTCAGCTGCAGACAAAAAGAGGCACAGATAGAGAAGTTGCTCCAGAATATTAGCTCGAAGATGAGAACAAAGAAGCTGGCGAGGAGAAGGAGAGAGCTCTGCAGGAGCTGATGAAGCAACCAGCTTAACAGAGAAACAAGCTGAGAAGCCTGAACCAGACAAATCAATCTGGTCAAACAAAACAGTTTGAACAATCAAACGAAGACCAACTTAATTGGTTCAAACTTATTTGTTTCGTCTTGTCTACATCAGGCACAAGAAAACAGAGATCGAAGTGACCAAAGGCTGCAGAATCACCGATAAATAGAGCTCAAGTCACATAAATCCTACAACGCATTAAAAGCCAAAGGACACAAAGTACATATGCGACAGAAGACTTTTCAGAACGGCTACATCTTTGTGTCCAACGAATATATCCAAGCAGCGGCTTTATAAACAGGCGCAATGAAACAGATTGAAGACATGCGCCATAACAGAGAGAGTGTGTTGTGTGAAGTCCGAAAAGAAAACACTTAAAGACGCACAACACTGAACCTGGGAAGATAGCAGAAAATCAGTTCAAGCGAGAGCACTTCCCAGAGTGTGTGAGATTTAATTCATTAAGAGATTGTGCTTACACTGTAAATCTCACACACACACATTCACTCATATTCGAGATATGAGCGAAACAGATTAGAGTGAATGTAATTCAATACTCTCCATTGTAGTCTTTGAATAGAGACGTTAAACAAGTCTAGTTGTCTTTCGCACTGAGACGTTAAAGAAGTGTGTGTAGTCTTTGGACAAAGACGTTAAACAAGTCCTTGTAGCCTTTCTCACTGAGGCAGTAAAGAAGTGATTTATTCACATGCAGCTTGCGGGCTGGTGTGCAGTGGTGTGGTTAGGAGTTCTTGCGGCTGCGGGTCGTAGGAGTGGATTGCAGCGAGGGTCGTTGTAATCAAAGTCTTCTAGTGGATCCTTCCCGTGGTGGAAGAAGGGGAGACGTAGGAGATTGAGCTCCAAACTTCCATAAACAAATTCAGCGTATCTTTCTTTACTGTTTTCAGTATTTACATATTCATACGCATCACATATTTGTTTATGTTGTTAAAACTATTTATTTGGGCTTCGAACGATAGAGTGCAGTTTGAGTTATTTCCGAATGTGTTATTTACATTACTCAATCTGTATCTCGGTGCACAAAGTATTCAAGAACAATGAGCTATTGCATCTCAAGTTAAGTTAACCAGATCGTTCGGCCGAAGTATCGAGCTGGTTCTAGTCTTCCAGCTGGAACGGGCATGTTTAACGCTCGCCTTGTATTGGGCTGGTTTCAACTTTCAGCTGAAACAAGCTTGATCTTTGCAAACCCGGCCTCAACTTCTGGCTGAATCATGGTCTTGTCATTCAATTTGGTTACACCCTCTAGTACTAGTTATTGATCGAATAACTAGTCATTGCACATTAATAGAGGGTCCATAAATCGATCCCCAACAAGTGGTATCAGAGCAGGTTGTTCTTGAATAGTGCATTTTCTTCGAAAAATGTTTTAAATAGTTTTACCATACGCTCTGATATCCGTTCGAAAGCCTGTCTGTGCTATAAAATTTTAATATTTTCAGACCTTAGCATATGGATAGGGGTAGGAATGTTTCTTGATGCTCCTCTGGTCTATATGTATGAGAATTTTTATGTGGCATAGATTTTTCAAATCTCATGCATTCATATAGCTTTCGACAAACTGTCTCCTGTACTTAAAATGATTTTATTTTAAAAATAAAATTACCCCTTGTTCTGTCAAGGGGGAGTTTTGTTAGGACCGAAGGATCAGATCTCGAGATGCAATACAATAAACAGCATAACATAAGGGAGGGGCGTGAGATCTGATCCATAAATATGAAGAAAATAAAAAGCGCTGCTACTGTTAAAAATTTTGCGCTGCTAAAAAGAGGTGCAATATCTCGGGTTCTTGAACATAAAACAGAGCATTGGAGACAGATCTTGAAACGCCCGTACTTTTAAAAGTAAAAACACGGAAATTTTTTTTTCTTTTTAAAATACTACATAAATCAGAAAATTTAAATTATAAATAATTCATAAAGGTTGGTCCAAACTGGCGTCATCGTAAACATCAAACCAGGAAACGATAAAACTCAAATAAATACTCGTAAGAATGTTCTTTCCTCAAAGAATAAACATTTTGTAAATCATAAAAATGTTATAATATGCGGAAAACGTGTGTCCATCGATAAGCGCCTTCTCACCCCGATCGAGCCCTCGCTAACCAGCACCGCCTAAACATCCTCACCTGCATCGATGAAATCTAGTGAGCCTAGAGGCCCAGCAAGTAAACTCCGGGAATAGCAAATAATACATAATACATGCACATGTAATAAAATATTTTTATTTAACATAAACTCATTTTGTCAACAGTTCACATAAAAAGGTCGTCAAATGAAATCCTTCAAAAACCCATTAACCTCAACACAACCCATTTTCAAAATAAGAGGATTTATCATCAATTAAAAATCATTCAATCATTTTTATTTAACCTCAAAATAAACCATTAACCTCAAAAATACTTTAATCATTCCTCAATTTCTTTTATGAAGCGTGGCTCAGAAATTTCCTGCAGTCATCAGTCAAGTAGCTTAAATAAGCTCATATGGATCCATCAATTTGGCGGGACACCCCGAACCGAAGGCCGACATTCACACGCCCATAATCAGTCAAGTTGGTGGGGCACCCCGACCCGTCGGTCGACATCTACACACCCGTAATAATTTGGCGGGACACCCCGACCCGTCGGTCGACATCCACACGCCCGTAATATCAGTCATAACTTTGCCACAAATCATTTAAAACCTCAAAATAATTTTCTTTCAACTAAATTCCTCCAACAGTTATTACCTCAAAAGAAATACAATTCTTCAAACAACATCCTCTTTTTTTTTTTTTACACAAATAAACCCCCAGAGAAAATATGCAATGTTATTGAAGGTTTTACCCAAGAAAGAACTCCCTCCTACGTGGCTTGGAGCACCCACCAAGAACTCAAGAAATATTTTTTTTTTATTTCCTTTCAAAACCTACGGCCATTATGCATGAGGCAAGGTCTAACAATTTTTTTTTTAAAAAAAATACTAAAGCTGTTGCAGTACATGGTCTGATTTCATTACACTTTTTTTTTTGTTTTTCATTCTCACCTTGCAGCCGCTGTTTCGCCAGAAAGGGAGAAAATTATGGACACATCGCCAGCCTTCAATCAGGGCTCACTCACTCGACAAGCACAGTTTTAAAAAAAAATTTATGCACGACAGCGAGGAGGAGGCCCTGCACATTACCAGAAAATTTGAAGAATAGGCGGAAGGTGAGGCACGCACACAAGGGTTTAAAATCTGCCTTTAAAAAAATTCTGATTGGATGTGCCGTATTCACATCGGGAGGAAAGCACCCACTCACACAAGGTTTTCATCAGATCTTAAATTTCAATCCCTACGACTCACATGACTCACACCAGGGGAAACACGTTCAGAAGGTTTCTAATGCACCGGAGCATGCAACCAACATTGTATTGCAGAAAATTCGAACGTATGGTACTCATTAACCGGAGCACCATCACACACAGCAGAATATGATTACAGAGGCACACAATCTTTCCTTCAAAATAAGAGACACGAAATTTACATGCAATCAGTAGCAATTCCAGTACGTATATTGATCCCATCGATGCATCAAGGAACGAAATTTAACTTGCCTCAAACAAAGGTGATCAAAAGGCGATTTCCGGCGAGGGCAACACCACGAGCGGAACTGAAATTCTTCCATCCAAGGCCAAGGTGACGGCTGCCTCTCAAGACCATCGAACAACAGCCCTCTTTCTTATATTTTGTGAATACTAGTGGTAGGGTTTAGGACGAGAACCCTTATATTTAAAAATTTAGATTTTAAAAGTGCTATTTAAAATTGAGATTTAAAAGTGTTAAAACAATTTAAATATTAATTTTACAACTCTTCAATGTGTCCATAAAATTTTAAAGTGCTAATATTTAAATAAATTTGAAAAGCGCGCTTTACAATAACGGTATAAATAATAAACATAAAATCTCAAAATCGCTCTTTAAACTTAGCTGGTAAAAGAATTAAAATAATTGGTCTTAAATTCATCACAATATTCTATCAACAAATTTTAAAATAATTTTCCTCCTCAGTAGGCTAATTAAATAAATTTTCAAAATATCTGTTACCGCGCTCGGGTGTCTTCCTCTGAAAATCCCCTCTCGAATCAAAATCCTGATTCTAGTTATAGGAACGCCCAACGTTAGAAAAATTTATAAAAGTTTAATAATGACGACATTAAAAATAAGTTTTAGCTATCAATTAATTGTTTTATTGGTGTATGTGGCTATCTCGAATTTTTGGACATCACAGATCTGATATGTAATATAAACATGCGGAAAAAACCAGAACTGAATCCTAAATTTTAAAACAACTCGACGCAAACAGATTTCTGTAAAACATATGTTAATGCGACAACATGTGAAATCTGTTTGCTATGTGCATGTGTGATTTCTGTTATGTAAACGTGCTAATGAAAATGCTTATGCGGAATACTGTAATTAAAAAGAATACAATACACTGTTGTTTGTTTCTAGAAGTTCGGATATAAATATCCTACGTCTCCCCTTCTTCCGCTCCGGGAAGGATCCACTAGAAGAATTTGATCCGCAGACCCAATCGAATCTGGGACTTACCCACTGCCCAAATTCGAACTCCTAGAACTCTACATCAGCCCTCGGTTGTTCACTCAATCACTTGTTTTACGCCTCTATGAGAAAGGCTACAGACACAGAGTTTAACGTCTTCGTTTTTGGACGGGATCTGATATTTGTTTTGGGTTTGAGATTCATTCACTATACAATATCGCTCAACTCTCATGAATGTGAATGAATCTCTGTGTGTGAGATTTACAGTGTAAGCAACTCTCGTAATAATAAAATCTCACACAACTGGGAAATGCTCCTAAAGAGCTGATGAAGACTCAGCAGTCGACACTTAGCAATAAGCTCATCTCTCATGGTGGTCGACTGCTTCGTCTCTCTGATTTTCTTCCCTCTGTATTTGTGCACTGTGCGTCAATTAATCTGTCAAAATCATCGTCTTCAACAGTGCTTGTTGTTTAAATAGCCTCTGTTCAAATTTCTTCCCGTTGGACACAATTTCCTTCCTGTTAAAAGATGTTCTGTAAAGTACTGACAGGGAGTTGTCCTTGTGTCTTTTCTTTTGCAGGCTTTTGTCGTTTCAACAGCTGAACGCTTTAACTCTGAAATAATCCAACAGCTGAATTGATCTGAAGGCTCAGCAGTTGATTTCCATGCTTCTGTTATTCTTCAGATATTTGTCAACTGCTTCGCCTGAATGTTCTTCATAACATTGATCAACTGTTCGCTTCAATTGTTCACTTTTCTTCACATTTGGACATCTGATTCTCTACGTCTTTCTGATTACTGTTCAACATCTGATCGATGTCTGATTCCATCCTCTTCGCAACGTCTGTTTCATCTTTGTCATTCCAGTTGATCAACATCTGTTTCATTCTTCTCGACGGCTGAATTATTCTTCGGTTCAACCACTGATATCGTCCATCGTTCCAGCAGCTGATCGTCATCTGAGATGATATCAACTTCTGCTTCACATTTGATCAGCTGCTCCTCTTGACAACGTCTGATCGAATTTCTCGTATCAACGTCTGATGTCTGTTGTCAGCTGATTCATCTTCGTCGCTCTACGTCTGATTTATTTATGTCTTCGCGCAATGTCTGTTTCATTTTTGTCTTTGCGCTACATCTGGTTAAACTTTTCTTTACGCAACGTCTGATTAATCTTTTCTTCGCGCAACTTCTGATTAATCTTTGTCGCAACAGCTGAATAACATCTGTTTCATTTATGTCTTCACGCAACGTCTGATTTATCTTCATCATCTGATTCATCGTCTGTTTCATTTTCTCCTTAGCGTAACAGCTGATTAACATCGTCTGGACAACATCTGATGCTCCACATCTGATTCAGATTCCTCTTTTGCGTCTGATTAACATCTGGATCGTTCTTCTGCTTGCATCTGTCTGTCCAACGTCTGAATACACAGTCTGAATTGATTTTTTGTTTTAATATCTTTTTTCGGACTTCTTCACGTAAGGCGCTCCCTCAGATTTACTGTTCATCAACTTTCAGATTTCTTCATCAGACTCTGCCAGACTTCTCTTAATCGATCTCTTCCTTCTCTTCTTTTCTCTTCATCAGATTTCTTCCAGTTTTCTCCTCTTTATCAGATTCCAGAATTCTTATATTTAGCGTACCAGACTTCTTATGTTTATCGTCTTCCAAATTTCTCCTCTTCATCGGTCTCTTCCAGACTTCATCTCTTCAACGGGTCTCTTCATCAGACTTCACCTCTTCATCATGCGATCAGACTTCTCCTATCAACTGAACAAGACTTCTTCGATTCGATGTTCTCTTTTAATCTACTTATCACATCTTCCAGATCTCTCTTTCAGACTTCACTTATTCCAAATCTCTCCTACTTACGTCTGCCAGACTTTTCATCACTTCTCGTTAGACAATTCAGCTTTCTTCAGATTTCTCTACTTGTTGATCTTAACATCTGTACATTACGTAAAGACATTTGAAACACAATAGGTTTTGTGTAATTAAAAACTCAGATCTAGATCTGTTATCCAGCCATCAAGTTTTGTTTTAAATATTGAGGGGGAGAAAATGTTTCGAACTCTTTTTAATTCCCACAAAAAGGGGGAGAAATATTTTCAAGCATAAATATACATGCATATGTTTATCCAGATTTTGTGTTGATCAAAAATGGGGAAATTGTTGGATCTGTGTTTACAGATCAGAATCTAAGTTTTGATTCACACAAAATCTGCTTCTATTGTACTAACGCTCTACTTGACATGGGCAGCTTGCTTAGACTGGAGTATACGTGAAGATATCCAAGCTAGGACAGTGAGGGGATGCCTGAGCTGGACTGATTGAAGATATCTAGCTGGAACAGTAAGGGGACGCCCAAGCTGGTTCGTCAGTTTACGTCCAGAAGTGCAGGGAACATCAAACTGGTTCATCAGCTGGATGTTGGAGCAGCACGAAAATCAAGCGCAAAGTATGAAGAGCAGTTCAAGCACAGAATCAAGAGCAGAACTGAAGTGCAGAGTTGAAGTGCAGAATGCTCAAGTACAGAATAGCTCAAGAGCAGATCAAGTGCAGTGTACAAGAGTAGTGATTGAGTGCGAAGCCGTGTACAAGAGCAGTGATCAAGTGCACGCTTGATCATTGAACACGGCAATAAGCAGTTCATCAAAGGGATTTCAGTCTTTGGGTAGACTGAATCAGAACTGCTTAACAGTTTGCTTGCGGATAATTTGGAGGAGGTGTCTGAATGGATCAAGAGGACAAGCAATCAAAACTGGGGCTCGTGACGAGAAAAATAAAGCCCAGCTGGTTAAGGACAAACCAGCTTGAAGATAAGAGGACCAGCCGGTAGCAGACAAACCAGATGGCCGTCTGATATCTGTGAGAAGCTTGATCTCACAGATATATCAACCAGCTGGTTGGTGATCAGCTGGGAATGGAGTAAAGTTGGAGCCTCAAAGCAGCTCGAAGAGCAGGAAAGAACAGAACAAGCTCAGCTGCAGACAAAAAGAGGCGCAGATAGAGAAGTTGCTCCAGAAGATCAGCTCAAAGATGAGAACAAAGAAGCTGGCGAGGAGAAAGAGAGAGCTCTGTAGGAGCTGATGAAGCAACCAGCTTAACAGAGAAACAAACTGAGAAGCCTGAACCAGACAAATCAATCTGGTCAAACAAAACAGTTTGGACAACAAACGAAGATCAACTTAATTGGTTCAAACTGATTTGTTTCGTCTTGTCTACATCAGGCACAAGCAAACAGAGATCGAAATGACCAAAGGCTGCAGAATCACCGGTAAACAGAGCTCAGGTCACATAAATCCTGCAACGCATTAAAAGCCAAAGGACACAAAGTACATATGTGTCAGAAGAATTTTCAGAACGGCTAAATCTTTGTGTCCAACGGATATATCCAAGCAGCGGCTTTATAAACAGGCGCAATGAAACAGATTGAAGACATGCGCCATAACAGAGTGAGTGTGTTGTGCAAAGTCCTAAAAGAAAACACTTACAGACGCACAACACTGAACCTGGGAAGATAGCAGAAAATCAGCTCAAGCGAGGAGCACTTCCCAGAGTGTGTGAGATTTAATTCATTAAGAGATTGTGCTTACACTGTAAATCTCACACACACACATTCACTCATATTCGAGAGATGAGCTAAACAGATTAGAGTGAATGTGTTTCAATACTATCCATTGTAGTATTTGGACAGAGACGCTAAACAAGTCTAGTTGTCTTTCGCACTGAGACGTTAAAGAAGTGTGTGTAGTCTTTGGACAAAGACGTTAAACAAGTCCTTGTAGCCTTTCTCACTGAGGCAGTAAAGAAGTGAGTTAGTCACACGCAGCTTGCGGGCTGGTGTGCAGTGGTGTGACTAGGAGTTCTTGCGGCTGCGGGTCGTAAGAGTGGGTTGCAGCGAGGGTCGTTGTAATCAAAGTCTTCTAGTGGATCCTTCCCGTGGCGGAAGAAGGAGAGACGTAGAGATTGAGCTCCGAACTTCCATAAACAAATTAAGCTTATCTTTCTTTAATGTTTTCAGTATTTACATATATATGCATCACATATTTGTTTATGTTGTTAAAACTGTTTATTTGGGCTTCTAACGATAGAGTGCAGTTTGAATTATTTCCGTATGTGTTATTTACATTACTCAATCTGTATCTCGGTGCACAAAGTATTCAAGAACAATGAGCTATTGTAGCTCAAGTTAAGTTAACCAGATCGTTCAGCCGAAGTGTCTGTTCAAAGACTGATAGGAAATTGGTTTTGTTTGTGGTTTTGATTCACTCAGCTAATCTAATTAGCTCTCTCTCATATATGTGAGTGAATCGTGTGTGAGAACTATACAGTGTAAGCTCACTCTCAATTGTATTCTCACACACTGGAAGTGCTTTTCTCTAAGCTGGTATCTCGATATATTCCTAGGGTTGTGCTGTCGAATATTGATTCCTCATTGAAGCTCTTGGCCAGTGCACCAGCTCACACCTGGGCACGAGATCAGCTTGCACATCAGCTGCCACCTGAGTGTGCAAACTCTCGACTAATCACTTCTTTGTTTTTTGTGTTGCATGCTTTTCTGCACTTGTATTCTGTTTCGCTCCTCTCTTGTGCACTCTTGTGCAGTACCCTCTTGCTGTATATAAAGCCTCTTGTGCATTTCTATCCGTTGGACACAAAGTTGTAGCCGTTGAAAATGCTTCTGTAAAGTTCTGACAAAGTTGTACCTTGTATCCTTTATCATTAAATACGATTGCAGGCTTTGTTGACTTTAAACTCTATTCATTGAATGCTCTGCAGCCTTTGCTGACTTTGTTGGACCGAGCTCTTGCCGCTTTACCAAAAGCTATAGATGGTGATAATGGTGCAACTCCGAATTTTTAAATCGTATAGCAACTCAAGCGCCACGGTTCGATCGCTCTACCTAGCAGGGGAAATTATTGCACTCCAACAGACTTTGAGCATGTGAATCATATACCTGATGTAGACAGGACAAAAAAATCAGTTTGAACTTGATTAATCCAATCATCGCATAGCTTATGTTCAAACTGCTTTGTTCGTCCTAGCTGGTTTGTCCCTGATCTGGTCTTCTTCAACTGTTCTGTTCTGAACTGATGTGTTCTGCTCTTCGTTGATATCTGCTCTAAGATGCTCTTGTCTGTTCTAAGCTCCTCTTGCTCTAAACTGTTTCTGTACACTTCTATGCACTAAGTTGTTCTCCCAGATGGTCTCTTCTTTGATTATGTGTACTTGCTTGTGATCTTCCTCCGCGACGACATTCAAGAGTACACTTGACAAATCTTACACCAGTGATTATATCCCTTCTTCTTTGGATCATCTAATAACATCAGTTCTTCATCTGATCTGATTCAGCTTTCATTGGACCTCTATACTTCCGAGCTGAACTGAACCTGCTCTTACTCGCTGATCTAAGATGTTATTCTCCTGAGCTGATTTTCCTCTGCTGTACCAGCTTGGACGTCACCTCACTGTACCAGATTAGATATCTTCTACTATACTAGATTAGGCGGCCCCTTACTGTTCTAGCTTGGACATTTTCTCAATCTGCACTTGGTTCGACGCTAACAGTTCTCGTCTACAGTTTTCATCCCGTTCGCTGCTGAGCTGCTACAGTACTCTTCTTCTTATCTGATCCAGCTTGTAACTTTCTTTGTACCAGCTTGGACCTATGGAGACTGATCGAGTACATCATGCTCTTGGATTTCTTCTTGTATAGCAACATAATCCTTCCTTATCCTCATTTTTCACATCATTCACAATAAATCCATCTCTCTCATAAGCATCCAGCTTAGCCAAATTCCTTGATCTGGTTTTCTTCAATCCGAGCTGGTTTGTCCTTCACCAGCTTGCTTCTACGCTGCTCTAGATTAAGACTGGATGGGAGTTTCACATCAATCCTAAATCGTTAGTAAAATAACAGCGAGTTTGTGTTAATCAAAATTAAGATTCTGATATGTAAACAACGTCACAAGCAAAGCAATATAATATTGATTTAATAATTTTTTTCCAATCAAATAACTTGATAATTATTGACGAGGGACAGTTCTATTGACGAAGTTTTTGAGGATAAATTATTCGTTTAGATTCTTGGTTTGTTTTTTCGTTCGTGTCATTTTGTTGTTAATTCACCAAAACAATTCATGGGTTAGTCGTCTTCTTTACTTTTTGTTGATGTTAAAACCCTAGTATTGCTGCACATTGTCTCCAACAAAGAAACCTGATTGTCTATTGGATTTAGATATATGGAATCTCTTCATCGGCTTGGCTACCATATCTATGTCAAGAATTCGATAATCTACAAATCATTTTTGATATGTGCAAAAAGATTGAAATAAAAGAAATTGTACTAGAAACAATTTTACTATAGCGATTAAAATTGGATATGAATAGTTGTATGTGATATCGACATAAAAGAAATTAAATTAAAAAAAATCATTAAACCATATGGGCGAGAAATGGAAAATAAAAGAAATTAAATTAAAAAAATCATTAAACCATATGGACGAGAAATGGAATATCCCAATTCAGTTTATCAAACTTCTCTCTTTTTTATATACAATTTACCTAATTTAAGTAAGTAAGAAAATGAGTGATCTACACATTGACATGAGATATTAGTTAAGGGAAATTATCAAAAGTTTTGGTAACCTTATATTTCTCAAATTTGATCTTCCCAATATATAGAGTTTTCCAATATATGTTATTGGATCTGTGTAATAGATTAGATCTTAATTTTGATAAACACAAATCATGTTGTTATGTTTGTAACGATTTAATCGAGTGCACAGATCTAAGTTGAAGCAGATAATACGCGAGCTGAAGAAGCGCGTTGTAGCAGATAAGATGCGAGCTGAAGAAGTGCGTTGTAGCAGATCGGAAACGAGCTGAAAGCGACGAACTGAGTGCTATTGAGAAGATGTACAAGCTGATCCAGTAGGGACGCCCAAACTGATCTAGCAACGACATCAAAGCTGATCCATCTTAGAGCGAAGATCAGCACAGAAGAAACCAGTTCAAAGCAGGTATCAGCACAAGAGAGAAACGGTTCAGTTCAGAGATCAAGTGTAGATCAGAGTTCAGCTTACAGTTCAACGGATCAGATCAGCTTAGAACTTACAAGAGCATCTCAGAGCTTAGAATAGATCAGATCGGGAGATCAGCTCAGATAAGTAGCTCAGACAGAATCAGCTTAGAGATTAACGAACAGATCAACTTAGAGCTTAACAGAACATAGCTGCACAGATAGAAACAACAGAGGGTCGATCAGCTTAGAACAGATGAGTACAAGAGCAGCTTAGAGAAGAAGCACAGAAACAGCTCAAAAGCAGAAAGACTCATTTTAGAACAGCTTAGAGCAGATTAAGCAAACAAACGCAGATCAGATGAGAAGCGCAGAAACAGATTGGAGCTGAAAGAAGAACAGATTAGATGAGAAGTGATACAAGCTATCAGATCACGAGCAAAGCAGTTTGAACATGAGCATATGCGAAGACTCGATTAAACAAGTTCAAACTGATTTGCTTCGTCACGTCTCCATCAGGTACATAGTTCACATGTTCAAAGTCAACAACGTCTGGAAACGGGTTAAATGACGAAGGACACAAGGTACAACTATGAACTTTACAGAAACTTTTCAAAGGCTAGGATCTTGTGTCCAACGGATATATCTGCACAGAGGCTTTTTATATGTGAAAGAGACGATGAACAGAGAAAAAAAAGCGAAGGCACGAAACGAAAAAGCAAGCAAGAGGCACGAAACGAAAAATAAAGCAAAGCAATGTGCAATAGTCGAGAGCTTGTTTACTCAGGTGGCGGTTGATGTACAAACTGAGCTGGTGCATAGCCGAGAGCTTAAACACAAAATCATTATAGTCGACTGTACAACCAGGGAAGAAGATGAAGATATCGGTTTAGGAAAAAGCACTTCCCAATATGTGAGAAAACAATATCAGAGAGTGATCTTACTCTGTAATATTTCTCACACACAGATTCACTCACGTATGAGAGCTGAGAGCTGAATAGAGTAGATGAGTGAATCACCCCAAACAAACACAATTCAATGTAGTCTTTCTCACAGAGACGTTAAACAAGTGAACATAGTCACACAGCCTACGAGCTGGTGTGCAGCAGAGTGTTCTAGGAGTTCTCATAACTTGCGAGATGTTGGATCTGGTTATTGCAGAAGCTGTAATAATCAAAGTTTTCTAGTGAAAACCTTCCAGCAATAGAAGAAGGGGAGACGTAGGAGATTCAGCTCCGAACTTCCATAAACAAATTCTGGTGTTCTCTTTACAGCTTTCTGCATCGCATACATGTTTTCAAATATGTTCTTAAAGCTTTCAATTTTCAGAAAGTATTTCGGGTTTCTTTCCGCATGATTTTTTTATCATACCTGATCTACTTCTCGGGTGCTAAAACTTTTCAAGAACCAGAGCTATTGCAGCTCATGTTTTTACTCGTTCAGATCACACGGCTTTGCTCTGTACTGATTCAGCTTAGGCGCAGCTCCGTGCTGATTCAGCTTTGGTGCGACCTGTCCCTCCCCATTCCGTGCTGATTTTAAAATCCTTCTTAAAATCACGGAGTCTGAGTTTTTGATCTGTTCCCGAGTTATATGAGAGCTCACGGTATCAGTTTTCGGGCCGTACACATGTTTTTCTTGTTGCTATACAATTTGCAGTTGTTGTCTCTGATTTGACATTTTTGTTTTGATTTTGCCTATCCTCCGTTTCAAATGATTGAATATTAGATATCTATCAAATTTTTCATTGTTTCTATTATTATTTATCTATAAAAATTATTGTTTTGAATTGACTGAAATATAGAAATAACGAGTTTTATATATTAAACAGTATTTCATTAATCATTTTTATTGAAATACACCAATTAGCTTTTAGATAAGTATTAATCATTGAATCTCAAAATCGAATACACACCTATTAGTTAAAATTAAAGAAATTAACTAACAACCCTTTAATTTTTCCTCGTGCTCAACATGTGAATTCCTATCTAAAATAGGGATAATTGCAATTCTGTCAATTTAGTTACACGCAAAAGGCATTAATTAAATTACCCTTTTCTTTACTCATGCTTAGCATGTGAAATCCCTATCGAAATAGAGATACTTACAGTTTGGTTATATATATTTAACGTTTAGAAACTTTTGTCTTTCATATATTAAAGTTCAGATTTTCAATCTTCTATCTTCAATTTTTTGCAGTTTTGATATTTTTCTCCTAATATAGCTCTGACGTGGTGGCAAACATGACATTAATCCAATGTCAATAAGATATTCATATATGCAGTGACGACAAACAAGAACAAAAATAGCAACAAAATTGAAACCTACAACAAGATTAAATTAAAATTCAGAAACATAGAACCAAAATTTTTGAAAGAGAAGCATAATTTGACAATATCCAAAAGTGTACATCTATCGGGATCCAGTAAAGAAAATATAAATCCCATATGTATTAATAAGTATCAATCTTAACCAAGGATGACTTGGCGTCTTGGCCTAACGATAAAGATGAGGTCTCAAAGTTCTTGAGATCATATTCCATCGGCACATACTGTGTGAGGCAAAAAATAATTTTCCTAGAAAGGCAAATGCGCCTCCGCCGCAGGCCAGAACCACAATGCGACCCGGAATATCCTATATGAGATTCCTTTGTCCGCCATTAAAGCAAAAAAAAAATAAATAAATAAATAAACAAAATCCAGGCTACAGGTAAAAGGCACATTAATGATACCACCACAGGTGTCTCCCATTAATCCACAGTGTATGAAACAAAATTCAGAAAAAGCATTCCATTTTTCTAAACAAACAAAAGTTCTCCGATGCCATCATTAAATGTTTGCGTACTCTAGCCGCCGCATCAACCTATCTCCCTTCACATGAACAAAAGAGCCTTTCTATTAGAATAAATGGAAAATTGCATATATGTGAAATTCTGGCCAAACTAATTACTCCCCATGAACATGTATATCCCCGTATTTTCAAATTTTGAGCATGTTTTATTATCTGTACGTGCTTTTAGTGGTGTATTTATTTAATACTTCATCGAGTTTATATATATATATATATATAAAAGGATTTCCACCGGTGGAATATGTCATCTCCCCTAAACTATATGTATATTTGCAAATTTCTACAGATCATTAAATATATGATGAAACTAAATGAGAGTATTGCATTTTCCGTACACTTTTCCATTCAAAACGAAAATGGGAAAATGAAAGAACATCATGAAATGGATAAACTTGTTCAGTGATATTTATATATACACACACTTAAAAAAATACTAATCAAAAAGAGGATGAATTTGTTAAAACCAACGCAAAATTTACTGAACTATAAGCTCTTTAATCCATCTACGTTCCCTGATAACTCTATGGATATTGGAGAAAAATCCACAAACCCATTATTATTTAATCAAGAAACTACACTAATCTAAACCTTATAGCACCACAAAATTGTTCTCTGCAAAAATCTCGATCAAGCTGGCAGCTGTTTGGCGCTGAGCAACAAGGAAGATGGGATAGGAACCGCGAGTTGGGTCGGATTATCGTCTCCGGCCATGATCACAACAATCTTCGGCGTGTTGTCGACGGTGTACGGTAGCTGAGTGGCCTTCCCTCCGCCATGATCGGCCGAGCGAGAGGACGATTTCCGGAAGGAACATGCTAAGATGACCAAGGCTGTTGCAATCAACACAAGCATTAAACCCAAGCCGCCGAATAAGTAAGGCAATGGAGAATTCCAGTTCAAAAACCCTGAATGATTATTTGTTGTTGGTGTTGGCCTCATATCTCACACCCTTTTGTGTGTGATTTTATGTGTGGGTTTTTTTTTTTTTTTTTTTGGGTTGTATGAATGGTGAGGAAATGTGAATGTTTGTGTGTGATTTATAGTGGTGAAAGGTGATGATGGATTGATGGTATTGCTGTGGTATGAAATTACTATCATGTCCCTTCCTGATATGATGTATGTAGACATATATATGAAATATATACCCTTCTTGGTTAAAGCGCATTTTGCACATTAAATCTAAAGATTGGTGAAGTTAATTATGTGCACATTTTGATGCCATAGAAACATCATCATGCAGTCCTAAGTTAGGACAATATTTTTAACTACAATAGGCCTTGTGATAATTATGTTGATTACTTCTTCTCGTTTGGGTTAATTACTTCTATACTTTAATTCACTCCCACAATATGTAATGAAATACAGTTGGGACACTCAAGTATGATTATCCTATTGCCTACACTTCTCATTGGAGACACTTATCTCAAAGTTGTAGTAAGATGGATAAAATTACTTAAAATGGATCGACGTGGGAAATTTTATTGCCCTAATCGACGTGACATAAAAGAAAATTGCATTCAGACCCAATCAATCCCAGTGAACTAGTCATCACATTATGCTAAACACACAACCCGAGCCCTTAACCACCAATTAATACTCTTTTGTTAGGCTTTAATCAATCTTCTAACAAATAAAACATAGATCTCGAGCTAAAGTTTAAGATGTTTAAGTTATAGCACATATATATATATATATCACATGTAAAATTTGGAATAAATGTGCCTGATTTTTATAACCTGGTATTATAAAAAAAATAAAAATTAGATAACATATACCATTTCCAGGATTATGTGTGTGTTTTTGTGGGTTGCGAATTTGCTTTTGACCAATTTTGGCCACAATTTAATGCTGAGCATCACATGGACTTTCTGACCTGCGAGCTCTTTAAACGAACCTTAAATTAATTCACACGACATCAATCATACTTTTCACTTTTACTTTGGTTTTGCAAGATTACGCACCCGAGGCGCCACATTTTCAATCGCATGACCCATTATATCAATTGAGGATATGATCATAATGTGTAAAAAAAAAAGAAAAGAAAAGAAATAAAGTAAAGGATATGATCTTATTTAAATTTCAAACAATATATTTAACAATTGCACAGAAGTTATCGTTACATATTTTAACTTTCTTAAAACAATAATATATAACCTTAGCAATTGTGATCTCAATATATGAAATCAATTTTATACATTTTTTATGTTATAAAATTAAATCGCTTCCTATCGAAATTGTCGAAACAAGTTGATAGCATTTGTCAAACACCGTTGGCTAATATATATCAAGTGTGAACACTGGTTTTGAACATTTTTGGCGTTAATTATGTCTTGCACTATTATTCACTAGCTCCCCCCACTAAAAAGAATTCAACTTTTGATTACCATTTTCAAGTTCAAGTATGTAGTGGGTGCATAACACATCAGAAAGATCACAACTTATCTGATGTAACCAAATAGTTCATCCGAGAGCTATCACCACGTCGAGGACCTCGGGCACGTCGGGCGTCGGGGACTGGAGAGCACTTCTAAATGTCTGCAACCACAAAACACTCGTCAGAGGGCGCCGGAAGTGTGTCCGGCGAAGCCCCTCCGATGCTTAAGTCAGACGATGCGCGCGCGAGAGAGCTAGAGGGGCTAAGTCGGTGGAGAGGAGGACATCTCGACGGGAATCTCGGGCGGGCGAGATACTCCGTGATCTTCGTGGATCTTGTTATGTAAACAAGGAAAGTCGTATCGCCCCCGGATTCCCTAAAGAAGGAAAGACGTATCTAGGAAGGATTCTCTAGCACGTCGGGCCGGAAGCGTCAGGAGATCTCCCCGGGGCGACGTGATCCTCGGACCTACGACCTGAGCGCTCCTTGCGTAGTCTGGATGAAACGAGATCTTGGAAACGTCCTCGGGAGGTTCCCGAGCTCTTCTTGTAAAATCCTGGTGTGGCATCTGGCCTCAGTGAGGCATGTCGGGTCGGGGTCCTCGGAAAGTACCCCGAGCTCAAATTGCTTCCTCGGCCCCCTAGCTCCTCTCCATGACGTAGATCCTCGGGCACATCCCGAGGTGTGATTCCCGAGAAGGTTTCAAGGCCTCGGCCAGGACTCCTGAGCTGCGCGCGTGCTCCTTGGTTGCTCTCGCCTTAGATGACGTGGGTAGTGTTGATGGTGAAGTGCTCGGTCCTCGAGTCCCGAGGTGATTATGGGGGGCATCAGGAGTATCCCCCGCCGCTTGTCCTAGACGAAGAATTGAAGTATTGAAGTAAGTATACCTGTCGTCGGGACCCGAGGTGAAATCCACAATAATGAAGAAAACCACGATCCTTGCGATGCTGCTTCACGACCGTTGATAAGGGGACATGTGTACGATGAGATCGAAATCGGGTTGTGTGTTTGGGAGAAAACCATGATCCGAGTGACAACTCCTCCTGGCCGTTGATAAGATCTGAGCGAACGGTAGAGATTAGAGTAGCCTGGCGCTCGAGTAGAGTAGCCTGACGTCCGACACGACCGTTGAGCTTCCCGATGTAATCTGAACCGTTGAGAGAGGTGAGATCGGACGGTCGAGATCATCCCCGCGATTCTTATAAATATGCGATCTTCACCTTCATTTCTCACATTCACTTTTCAACGCACCGTTACTCTGTCAAGATTATCTCTCGCTCTCGAGCACTAGCTCTCTCCTCCCGATCTCTATCTCAAATTCTCTGTAAGTTCCATTTGTCATATGATGTCTACCCTTAGCGATAGCCTGGTGAGTAGTACAGCGGCGTCGATAGATAGCGTATCCCCCCGCCCCGAGGTTCAGGAGCCTTGGCTCCCCGAGCCCGAGGAGCTTCCGACCACACCATGGTATGAGGAGAAATCCTCTAACCTAAAACTTTCCGATATAGCTATCATCAAAGAGAAGGGGGGAACCATGGGTAAGTTTGAGATGGTCCTCCCCCATCCCGACGAGAGGGCTCACCGCCCTCCTCCGGGCTTCCATACATTCTACCTGAATCAGATTGATATGGGCCTCAGGTTCCCGCTCCCGAGGTTCATTGCCGCCTTGTGCCGCCACATCAAAATCAGCCCGAGCCAATTGGCTCCCAATTCTTATAGTTTCCTTTTGGCCTTGATTGTTCTTATTTGCTACCACGATCTCCCCCTTATCCCTTACGTCCTCATGTAGCTAATCCAAATTAAGAGGTTAGGGCCTGGGAAGTTCTACATCTCCCATAAGGGGGACCACATCTTCATCAAGGGGAACCCGAGCTCTCACAAATGGTGGATGAGCAGGTTCTTCTACATTAAGTGCGATAGTATGAGGGACCCATGGAGGTGTGAGATGTAATGCCCAGAATCATTAAGAAGAGGATTAGTCGAGTAAGTTCGTTTACGAATTGATGAAGCTTGATTATGAGCTCGGATTTCTTCTGGAAGTGTTGGGTGATTCAGAAATTGTGTATCGTTAAATCGCGTTAAGTATGAGAACCAGACGCAGTAACCAGACGAAGTGATTTGATAAAATCAGCAGCAGGTTACTGTAGCTCGCGACTGGTGGAATTTTGAAATTCAGTTGAAGCATTAGTATTGAATTCAGCTGGAAACAGACGCACGAATAGAAGGGTCAATGAGAGAGCGCCACGTGTTAGTTACTGTTACGCATGAGGAATCAGCAGCAAGAGTTTCTACGCATCTGCTGGTTTATAAACCTGCTGGTTTTGATGTATACCTGCTGGTTGATAGTATATCGACTGGTTGATGATGACGTAGGTACGACGTCGTCGTTTTGATATTTAACGCAACCAGTCGAGGGGAAAATAATTCCAGCTGAGAGAATAATACGACAGCGTTTTGACATATGACTATGAGACTTGATGCGATGTCGTTTAGCAACCAGACGAGGAATTGGAAATCAGTCGAGAGATTTTGGTATCTGCTGGTTATCCAGTCGAGGGATCAATGCGACACCGTTTTGATTATAAATAGGAGATGTTGATACGATACCATTTCGACTATTATTGCGAAATCAGCTGTATAGAAGTGCGACCAGCTGCTAGTTCTTTTAAGTGAAGTAGTACCAGCTGATAACATGTAACGACGTCGTTGAGATTAGTTATAACGACATCGTTTTGAGTTTTGAAATGTTGCGACTGGATTTATGTTGCGACTGGATTCCTGTTGTTGCGACTGGTTATTACAACAGCTGATTCTTGCGTCTGCTGAAGAACAACGATATTCGAACAGCGACTGAGGACGATGAACAGCAGTTGAAGAATCAGTTTATCGTTATCCACCTTCGAAGCGGTGGGAGTATATCTTGTTTGATTACTCAGCATGACACGTGGAACTCGAATTGAATACGTTGGAAATGCTGCAGAAATACAGAAATCATTGTCTATAAATAAGAGTGAATTTGAAATGCTGAGAACATCTTGATTTCAGCTATCGACCTTTGCTCTTGCGAGTATCTCCGAAAGTGAGGAACAGAGCTTAAGAACACTGATTGAAGTATTTGGGAAACAGAGGAACAAAGGTATAATCTGACAGAAGATTCAGGAACTAGATTACTCGAGAATGATATTTCTTGAGTATTCCGCTGAAATCACATACATATATGATTACTGTTCTTGATTTAGAACTTGTGTGTCGATCCATCACAGGTAGTGGATCTTTTATATTTGCATGAGTTTGCATATTGAAGAGAATTGAATTGATTCTAATGCCCTGGACTGAGTTGGCCTGATTTTCGAAGCCGGAGATGGTTTCGATAGATGAATATTCATGTCAAGATCGGATACGAATCTTGATGGCGTCGAACTGATATGGAATCAATTCTGAGATCGAAGAGGAGAACTAGAATCATTTCATGTCATTGCATTTATTTACAGTTGATACACTGTTACGCATTTTATTATTGTTATGCGTACCTGCTGATTATATTGAGATGATTCTCACCGGAGTTTATCCGGCTGTTGTTTTGTTTTGTATGTGTGCATGACAATAGGAAGAAAGAACTAGTGGGGAGCAACTACGGGTAGCGAGAGAGACTACCTAGACACTAGACCAGCAGCAAGAGGATGAAACACCAGCTGATAGTTTAGATGAGCAGTCGACTGGTCTTAAGTTGCTTACGTCTGGTTTTGTATATAAGACTTAATCGTGTACTAGTTAATTTAGCTTGTAACCGTTGTACACTTTGAAGTTTTTGTATAAAGGAATCATGTTTACGCTACCAGCTGAGTTGATTATGCTTCTGCTGACTTACGCTTCTGCTGGTCGAAAATTTTTTTTTAGTACGTAATGTATAAACCAGCTTAGATTGTTAAACTTGTTTAGTTTACATTAATAACCCACTGATTAAGATTAGAAGATTAATTGTGAGCAGAGAGCCTCACAACAGGTGGTATCAGAGCGTTACTACATTAGTAATGAAATCTTTGAATTAGATGAGTGGGGTAGATCAAGTTCGTCTTATGACGAATTGCATGCTTGTGTGGTATATGACTTACTGCTTTTGAATTTATATCACATGATTCTTGTGAATAAATGGTAAGAATATACCGACGAATTATGAGAAGTACATGCGTTGAAAGTGCTTAATCGCATGTATTGAGTGAAGTATGAATTAGCACTCGATCTCTTGAGCAGCAGTACATTGATGTATGCTAATCAGAGGAGGGACTGAGATTGATTTGTTATTGTTTGATAAGAAATGATAAACCCGTCTGTTTGATTCTTAGATATGCCTCCTCGAAGAATTACGAATCGACAGACAGAACAGGGCAGTACATCTACTGAGGTTT
>KV014998.1:315196-335353 GCA_001598015.1 Dorcoceras hygrometricum | reverse complement strand
AAGAGAATTGAATTGATTCTAATGCCCAGGACTGAGTTGGCCTGATTTTCGAAGCCGGAGATGGTTTTGATAGATGAATATTCATGTAAAGATCGGATACGAATCTTGATGGCGTCGAACTGATATGGAATCAATTCTGAGATCGAAGAGGAGAACTAGAATCATTTCATGTCATTGCATTTGTTTACAGTTGATAAACTGTTGTGCATTGTATTGTTATTATGCGTATCTGCTGATTATATTGAGATGATTCTCACCGGAGTTTATCCGGCTGTTGTTTTGTTTTGTATGTGTGCATGACAACAGGAAGAAAGAACTAGTGGGGAGCAACTACGGGTAGCGAGAGAGACTACCTAGACACTAGACCAGCAGCAAGAGGATGAAACACCAGCTGATAGTTTAGATGAGCAGTCGACTGGTCTTAAGTTGCTTACGTCTGGTTTTGTATATAAGACTTAATCGTGTACTAGTTAATTTAGCTTGTAACCGTTGTACACTTTGAAGTTTTTGTATAAAGGAATCATGTTTACGCTACCAGCTGAGTTGATTATGCTTCTGCTGACTTACGCTTCTGCTGGTCGAAAATTTTTTTTTAGTACGTAATGTATAAACCAGCTTAGATTGTTAAACTTGTTTAGTTTACATTAATAACCCACTGATTAAGATTAGAAGATTAATTGTGAGCAGAGAGCCTCACAATAGGTGCATTGGAGGGATAACGTGTTCATCCTGACCCCCCGAACACCTGACCGAGCCCCGAGCCTGACCCCCTTCCTCGAGGCTATGCGCGGTAAGAGCTATAATGCTCCCGAGCTCATAAAGGAAGATCTGTTGTGCTTCTTCAAGTTTAGCAGGAAGGGGGTCGATCTCGTTGGGACCTCGGTATAGTTGTATCTTGCCTTAGTCGTGTTGTTATCTTCTCCCGAACTCCTGTTTCGCCCGAACTAATGTTTGCCTTGTTTCTTTGTATATAGACGAGCGAATGGGTAGGGCTGAGCTGTTGAGGGCCATGCAGGAGGAGGCGCGCGCCTCGAGGGAGGTCGGGCCCCCCAAGAAGGCGACAAAGAAGAGCAAGGCCCCCTCCTCGACTGAAACGGAGGTTCACCGCGAGAGGCAGAAGAAAAGCGCCTCCTCCTTGGAGAGGAGTCGGGCACAGATACCCCCGACGGCGACGCCCGAGGAAACTACCGACCCTACACCGGTCGTCACTATTCCCGAGGCTTCGTCCTCGAGGAGGAGGTCAGGGCGACCCCCCTTTTTGATCCTTCAAAAGATTCCCTGGTAGCCTCCCCGACTGCGGTTGTGGCTACTAGGTATATTTGCAACATGGCTCCCGACCCGGATCTCCAAGTACTGATGAAGGCCGACGACGCTGAGGTCATAGGTCATTTCTCGGCCCACATTGCCCCGGTATGTTCTCCATTTCCTGGGCCTTTACCTTCCCCCCTTATGTTAACCCTGCTGGTATTAACTCCTCGCCCTTGTGTAGGAAATAGCTTGGGGGGCGAGATGGTGAAACGCCTCACCCGGGCTCACCAAAAAGTGAATGCCACCGCAAAAACTTTGACAAGGCCATGAGTCAGCATGCCGAGGCGGTGGCGAGGCTCGAGGAATTGGAGGCCCATCGAGCTCGGGAGCTAGAGGCGACGAAGACCCAGCTGGAGTCGCTGGGGGCCGAGTGTTGAATAATTGTGCGCAATTGAATAAGGTAACCCGAGCTTATCACCGAACCGTGATCCGAGCTCACGCTTGAGCGAAGTAGATCGAGCTCATAATCGTGCAAAGTAATTCAACAAAATAAATCGAGCTTTTCTAAGCGCGTCCGTAATCGATACAACCCAAATTTCCGTAGGCGAACGAAAGTTGCTAAGTGTTAACTTTTATGCCTTGATTATTAAGGACGAGGTCTGAGCGAGGATGTTTGTTTCTCAAGTTCGGGAGGATTTTCCTCATTTTAGTGAAGTTTCCTCCCGAGGAGATGTCGACCTGTAAATGAGCGTAAGTGCCGAGCTGGTCGGGCTTATGTGTGTTGGCATAGAAGAGCTACGTTAGATTTGCCAGTGCGGAACTGGGATTAAGTGCTCAGCTCGGGTCGTCACCCGAGGAGGTGCCAGAGCGGAACTGGGCTTAGTTGCCGAGCAGGCCGGGCTTAAGTATTTGCGTAGAAGAACTACGCAAAATTTGCCAGTGCGGAACTGGCTTAGGAAGATGCCAGTGCGGAACTGGGCTTAGTTGCTCAGGTGGGGTTGCCACCCGAGAAGTTGCCAGTGCGGAACTGGGCTTAGTTGCTCAGGTGGGGTTGCCACCCGAGAAGATGCCAGTGCGGAACTGGGCTTAGTTGCTCAGGTGGGGTTGCCACCCGAGAAGTTGCCAGTGCGGAACTGGGCTTAGTTGCTCAGGTGGGGTTGCCACCCGAGAAGATGCCAGTGCGGAACTGGGCTTAGTTGCTCAGGTGGGGTTGCCACCCGAGAAGTTGCCAGTGCGGAACTGGGCTTAGTTGCTCAGGTGGGGTTGCCACCCGAGAAGATGCCAGTGCGGAACTGGGCTTAGTTGCTCAGGTGGGGTTGCCACCCGAGAAGTTGCCAGTGCGGAACTGGGCTTAGTTGCTCAGGTGGGGTTGCCACCCGAGAAGATGCCAGTGCGGAACTGGGCTTAGTTGCTCAGGTGGGGTTGCCACCCGAGAAGTTGCCAGTGCGGAACTGGGCTTAGTTGCTCAGGTGGGGTTGCCACCCGAGAAGATGCCAGTGCGGAACTGGGCTTAGTTGCTCAGGTGGGGTTGCCACCCGAGAAGTTGCCAGTGCGGAACTGGGCTTAGTTGCTCAGGTGGGGTTGCCACCCGAGAAGATGCCAGTGCGGAACTGGGCTTAGTTGCTCAGGTGGGGTTGCCACCCGAGAAGTTGCCAGTGCGGAACTGGGCTTAGTTGCTCAGGTGGGGTTGCCACCCGAGAAGATGCCAGTGCGGAACTGGGCTTAGTTGCTCAGGTGGGGTTGCCACCCGAGAAGTTGCCAGTGCGGAACTGGGCTTAGTTGCTCAGGTGGGGTTGGCCACCGAGGAGGTGCCAGTGCGGAACTGGGCTTAGTTGCCGAGCAGGTCGGACTTATGTATGTTGGCGTAGAAGAGCTACACTAGATTTTCCAGTGCGGAACTGGGCTTAAGTGCTCAGCTCGTGTCGTCACCCGAGGAGCTTAGTAATTGAAACCATGAGTTGAGAGAAAACAGCTTTTATTCAATAGGATAGTTGTTACAAGCAATAGCCGAATAAAAGATGATTACAATAGTAAGGAGACAGCCTAAGCATAATATTTCCGGAGATAGATAACATTTCACGGCCGACGTCCTTGCTTCCCCTGTGCATCCTCTAGATAATAAGCGGTGACTCCATCTTTCCCGACCACCTTGTATGGCCCTTCATACTTCGGATCTAATTTTCCTCTGTCACCCTGGTATTGTATCTTCCTTCAGACGAGGTCTCCCAGCTCATATTTCCGAGGCCGAACTCTCTTGTTGTAGGTCTGTTCCATTCTCCTCTGATAAGCGGAGAGGCGAATTGCTGCCCGAGCTCGTCTCTCCTCCAGATGGTCCAGCTCGAGGCCCCTTATTTCGCCATTATCCTCGGCATACTATATGACCCGAAGACTATCCTGCCCGATCTCAGCTGGTAGCACCGCCTCGGTACCATATACCATAGAAAAAGGTGTTTCACCCGTGGCAGCTCGGGTGGTCGTCCGATAAGCCCAAAGTACACTGGGTAGTTCATCCACCCATCTTCCTCGAGCAGATTCCAATCGTGACTTAAGAGCTTGCACGAAGTTCGGTTGGTGACCTCTACCTGTCCATTGCTTTGAGGATAAGCCACCAAGGTGAAGACTTGCTCAATTTTCAATTCCTGATACCACGCCCGAACCTTAGCTCCACAGAACTGTCTTCCATTATCAGAGATGAGTCGCCGGGGTATCCCGAAATGGCAGATGATGTTCTTCCATATGAACTTCAGCACCTCGGCCTCAGTTATTCTTGATAAGGGTTCGGCCTCTACCCATTTAGAAAAGTAATCCACTGCCACTAACAAGAACTTTCTCTGTCCTCCAGCTGGTGGGAAAGGTCCCACAATATCCATGCCCCATTGATCAAATGGTCACGAGGAGATAATAGTTTTCAGGGGCTCGGCAGGCTGCTTCTGGAGATTAGCATGCTTCTGGCAGCCCCGACAAGATCGGACGAGTGTAGTAGCATCTTGTTGCATGGTGGGCCAAAAGAATCCTGCAAGCGTACCCTTCCGAGCTAGAGATATGGCGCAGAGGTGATTTTCGCAGCACCCCTCATGAATCTCTCTTAGAACATACTTGGCCTCGTCGGGCCCCAGGCACTTCAGTAGCGGTCGTGAGAAAGACCTCTTGTATAACTTGTCATCCAGAATAACAAAGCGTAGTGCTCGGCGTTTGAGTTCCCGAGCTCTTCTGGGGTCGTCGGGCACCACCCTTCGCAAAATGTATTCCAAAATATCATGTCGCCAGTCTGAGGTAGGCGTTCCCCCTGATTCTGTCCGACCTGATACACTTGTGACAGCAATTCCTTCCCCTGTATCTCCTCTCCCGAGGATGGAGCAAGAGAGATGGCCATCTTCGCAAGTTTATCTGCCTTTTTGTTGCTTTCCCGAGGTACCTGCTCCAGAACCACCTCGGAAAAAACCTCGGTCAATTTGTTCAGTGCCTTCGCATATTTTACCATCTTTTCATTCTTAATATCGAATTTCCCGTTGCTCTGTTGTATCACCAATTAAGAGTCAGAGTAAAGTAAAACCCGAACTATCCCCATGTTTATTGCAGCTCGAAGCCCGATGAGCAGAGCCTCATACTCGGCTTCATTGTTAGAGGCTTTTAAATCAAGAGTAACCGCCAAGATTGTTTCCTCCCCCAGGGGGACACCATAACTACCCCGAGGCCACTTCCCGAGGATCAAGAAGACCCGTCAACATACACTTTCCACCTCTCCTCTTGCTCGAGATGTACTGTTTCTGCCAAGAAATCTGCTAAGGCATGTGCTTTGATGGCTTCCCGATGTTTAAACTGAATATCATACTCGCTGAGCTCAGTAACCCATTTAACCAGCCTTCTAGAAGCATCGGTGTGAGAGACAATCTGCCCGAGCGCACTGTTGGTCAGCACTGTGATCGGGTGAGATAAGAAATACGGCCTGAGGCTCCGAGCTGTGATAACCAGAGCTGGAGCCAGCTTCTCCTGAGTGGTATAATTTAACTCGGCACCCTTCAGAGCATGGCTTACAAAATACACAGGCTGATGCACATGTCCTTATTCCCGCACTAGCACTGAACTGGCCGCTTGCGGAGTAACGGCGAGATAGACAAAGAGCGGCTCCCCGAGCTCAGGTTTATTCAGAATTGGCAACCCCTTAAGATACTCTTTCAACTCCTGAAACGCCCTCTCACTGTGCTCATTCCACTCAAACTGCTTGGCTTTGCGGAGTATTTTAAAGAAGGGAAGGCTTCGATCAGCAGACCTCGAGATGAATCGGGAGAGAGCGACGATCCTCCCTGTTAATATCTGTACTTCTTGAATATTCCGAGGTGGACACATCGACGCCAGAGCTCGTACCTTCTCGGGATTAGCTTCAATTCCCCGACGAGTAACCATGTAACCCAAGAATTTTCCTGTCCGAGCTCCGAACAGACATTTGCCAGGATTCAACTTGATTTGATAACTTCGCAAAGTGTGGAAAGCCTCCTCCACATCGGATATGAAACAATTTTCCTCCCGAGACTTTATTAGAATATCATCGACATAGACCTCGACGTTCTTCCCGATCTGCTCTCGGAACACTTTATCCATCAGCCTCTGATATTTCGCCCCTGCATTCTTGAGCCCAAAGGGCATAACAACATATCAAAATGTTCCATCCGCAGTAATAAAACTGACCTTTCGTTGATACTCCTCGGCCAGTGGTATCTGGTGATAGCCCTGATAAGCATCCAGAAAGTTGAGCAACTCGTGACCCGAGGTGGAGTCAACGAGTTGATCGATCATTGGGAGAGGATAACAATCCTTGGGACAAGCCTTGTTCAGATCCCGAAAATCCACACACATCCTCCACTTCCCTGTAGCTTTCGGCACCAGAACAACGTTAGATAACCAAATAGGGAAATGTACCTCGTGGATATGTCCGGCCTGTAGCAGGTCCTCGACCTGACTCCTGATCACTACGTCTTTCTCGGGCCCGAAATGCCTCTGCTTTTGGATAACTGGTCGGGAACCCGAGGAAACATTCAGCCGATGCTCCATGACTTCACGCTTTACTCCCTTCAAATCGGACGGGGACCAAGCGAAAACATCCCTATTCTTCTCCAAGCACTGAATCAACTGCCCTCGCACCTCCTTGGGAAAGGACTTAGCAATTTTCACAATCCCAGAAGGAGTAACGAGGACCACCTCTTCTTCTTCATCATCTGTCGTCAACTGAAAATCCTCTCCCACCAAATTCACACCTTTGTCTTCCCTAGCCCTAGGATGTTCTTGAGCTCGGGACTTAGCCACATTCTGTTCCACTCTCACCTCCTCAACATAACACTTCCTCGCCATCTTACAATCTCCGAGGACTTCCCCCACTGAATCTCATACTGGGAATTTGATCTTTTTGTGCAAGGCCGAGGCTACAGCCGAGAACGCAGCCATGGCTGGCCTCCCGAGAATAACATTGTAGGAAGAAGGTGCATCCACCACAGTAAACTCCACCACCTTGGTCTTCCTGTATTCGCCCGAGCCGAGCGACATAGGCAACTGAACAGCCCCTACCGGCTGCAAATAGTCCCCCGTGAACCCATACAAAGGCATGTTCACTGGCTCCATATGGTATTCCCCAAGATCCATTTGATCCACCGCGCTCTTGAAGAATACGTTGACCGAGCTCCCCGAGTCCACGAAAATATGGGCCACTACATAGTTTGCAATCATGGCCCTGATGACTAGAGCGTCATTGTGTGATCTCGCATCCAGAGGCATGTCCTCGGGGCCGAAGGAGATGGTAGGTCCCCAGCGCCTCTTCCCAACCTCCATAGCTTCCATCCGCCGATACCTCGTCTTTCTCGTCCTGTTGGAGTCCCCATCAGTAGGTCCTCCTGAAATCATATTAATAAATCCTCGAGGCTGAGGTGTTCTCCGCTCTCCTCGGTTAGGCTGCTGATCCTGTCCCCGAGGTGTCCTGTCCTGACCAGGAGCTCTGTTGTTAAACTGCCTGTCATCCTCCCTACGAGGCCTCTTCTCCCACCGACGTGGCTTGTCCGCCACCAGCGCCGTGCGCACGTCGGGGTTATTCTGCATGATCCGCTCTAACTCCTGATCCCAAAGCCGACATTCCGCCGTAGTGTGACCATAGCCCTTGTGGAAGTCACAAAATTTATCTGACTTCGGATTCCTTGGGGCACCATCACTACCCCGAGGACGTTGGACGACCTTCCTCTCATCAAAAATCTCAAGAGCCCGAGCTTTGCTCACTTTCAAAGGTGTTCGAGCAGTAAACTCCCCCAGCAACAACTAACCGGCCTCGACTGGGGTCTCTCCACCCGAGCATCCCGACCAGCCCACGGTGTCGGCCTCTGTTCGTTCTTCCTCGAGGACTGTATCTCCTCCACATTGACATACTTTTCCGCCTTGGTCAGAAGCTCGTCAAATGTCTTCAGGGGCTTCTTCACCAGTGACTTAAAGAAATCACCCCCTCGCAGTCCCTGGGTGAACGCCCCGATCAGGAGGTCGGGCGTAGCAGATGGCACCTCAATGATGGTTCCGTTGGAGCGTCGAATATACTCCCGAAGAGTCTCATGTTCCTTCTGCTTCACAGTAAACAGATTCAAGTTGGTCAGAGGCTGATTCTTGCTGCTAGCAAACTGATGGAGAAACTCCTGACTGAAATTCCGAAAGCACTTTATACTCCCTTCTGGCAGGAGATTGAACCACTGCTGGGCAGCTCGGACTAGGGTGGTCAGGAAAATTCTGCACTTGATCGGATCAGAGTATCGGTGGAGAAGTGCAGCGTTCTCAAACCGAGATAAATGATCCTTGGGATCTCCCATCCCGTCATATTCTCCCACATTCGGATATTTGAAGTGTTGGGGCAGGTCGGCCTCCAGCACCTCAACAGAGAAGGGCACTTCCCAAGCAGGTGGGGGAGGAGGCGCCGAGCTCCTTTCCTTCCTCAGATTCTCTAACTCCTCACGCATCTTCCTCATCTCCTCGGCTTGCTGGTCAAGATTAGGTTGCGGTTGTGAAACAGGTTGACTTGCCAATATTTGCGCCACAGTGGTGGCTACCAACTCAGCTATCTGGGCGGGGGTAAGAGTGGGATTCTCCGACCCCTGATTGGTACTCTCAGTGTTACTGGTCTCCCCACTACGCTGAGCTCTAGTCCTCTTTGGTGGCATCTTATCTTTTCTCTTCTTCGATTTCCCACAGACGGCACCAATTGATGTAACCAAATAGTTCAGCCAAGAGCTATCACCACGTCGAGGACCTCGGGCACGTCGGGCGTCGGGGATTGGAGAGCACTTCTAAATGTCTGCAACCACAAAACATTCGTCAGAGGGCGCCGGAAGTGTGTCCGACGAAGCCCCTCCGATGCTTAAGTCAGACGATGCGCGCGCGAGAGAGTGAGAGCAAATATGACTATGTGTGAGAGTGTGCAAGAATGAGTGAATGAATACAAAGGAGCAAACCTGGTGGTATTTATAGAGGGGCTAAGTCGGTGGAGAGGAGGACATCTCGGCGGGAATCTCGGGCAGGCGAGATACTCCGTGATCTTCGTGGATCTTGTTATGTATGCAAGGAAAGTTGTATCGTCCCCGGATTCCCTAAAGAAGGAAAGACGTATCTAGGAAGGATTCTCTAGCACGTCGGGCCGGAAGCGTCAGGAGATCTCCCCGGGGCGACGTGATCCTCGGACCTACGACCCGACCGCTCCTTGTGTAGTCTGGATGAAACGAGATCTTGGAAATGTCCTCGGGAGGTTCCCGAGCTCTTCTTATAAAATCCTGGTGTGGCATCTGGCCTCAGTGAGGCATGTCGGGTCGGGGTCCTCGGGAAGTACCCCGAGCTCAAATTGCTTCCTCGGCCCCCTAGCTCCTCTCCATGACGTAGATCCTCGGGCACATCCCGAGGTGTGATTCCCTAGAAGGTTTCAAGGCCTCGGCCAGGACTCCTGAGCTGCGCGCGTGCTCCTTGGTTGCTCTCGCCTTAGATGACGTGGGTAGTGTTGATGGTGAAGTGCTCGGTCCTCGGGTCCCGAGGTGATTATGAGGGGCATCATTATCTTTATGCTTATGCTAGGTAGCTAATCGGACTAGATTAAGAGTCTTTTAGGAGTTTTTAGGAAGTGAAGTATTTGGAGAGTTTGTGAGTATTACTTCTGTTTCAACATTTTCAATTTGTAGTCAAAAGTTAGAAGTAAATTGATATTTTCTTTTCCCTTTTTCATTAATGTACTATAATACCATGGTTCAGTGTACACCATTTGAAAAGCATAGTTTAAACATATTTTGAAGGTGAGGTTTTTGTCCCATGATATTTGTTGGATCTGTGTAACAGATCATATCTTACTTTTAATGAACACAAAACTTGTTATTTTGTATCTAACAGTTTACGTGAGTGCGCAGACTAATCATGATTCAAATCAGATCAGAGCCAAACTGAAAGCTGAAGAACTACGTAGTATAAGCGAAGAACTGATCTGAGAAGAATCGGATTAAATGGAGCTTAGTATAAGCGAAGAACTGAGTTCAGCTGAGAAGAATCGGATCAGATGAAGCTTCATACAAGATCATCTTACATGAATAGCTCAGAGATATTATAGTCGATCAGCTAAAAAGAGCGATTCAGATTACAGCTTAGAGCAGTTCAACTGAGAGCTGAACGAACTAAGACATCGACCATATCAGCTCAGAGGAGAACAAATAAGATATTCAGATCAGAGATAGAATCGGCACAGAGTCGATCAGCATAGAGCAGACTAGAGAAGATTATAGCAGATTAGAGCAAGAACATCTTAGAGGTAGTTTCATGGCAGATCGACGGAGAGACGATCAGCTGAGAGACGATCAGCTGAGAGACGATCAGTTGAGAGGAAGAAGAAGCAAGATTGAGCTAAAGAGCAGATCCGAGCAAGTCTCAAATTAGAACAGCTCAGAGCAGACCGACTCAGAGGCAATAAGCTCAGAGCATGTCAGCTTATACGAGAAAATCAGTTTGAACACGAGCTTATGCGAGAGTAATTAAAGAAGTTCAAATTGATTTGTTTCGACACGTCAACATCAGGTTCAGAGCAAGTACAGAGAACATTAAATGGCCTCACCTACCTATGTACGATGAAAGGACAACAATGACACAATGTCAGAAACCTTAAAGACGCTTCTCAACGACTATGAGATTGTGTCCAACGGTAACATAAGATCAGAGGCCTTATTTATGCGAGATGAACTGATGAAGAGAAGAGAATGTGGACAAACACAAAAAGAGAAACAGAGAGAAGAGCGAAGCAGTCGACGATCAGATAAGATGAGTTTAATTGTAAAAGTCGACTGTCGAGCCTATCAGCTTTTGAAGAAGCACATCCCAGTATATGAGATACAATAGAGATATGCACTGTAATTGATATATTTCTCACACACAGATTCACTCACACATTTGAGAGACGAGAGCTAATAGTTTAGATGAGTGAATCACATCCCAAAACACTCAAAATCTGTCTTGACACTAAGACGTAAAACTTAGTATTTATAGTTTTTGAACAGAGCCTAAAAACATGTTCTTAGAGATGGAGTTGACACAACATGCGAGCTGATGTGCAGAAGAGTCTATAAGTATCAGTTTTGGGCAGTAGGTAAGAACCAGCTGAGGTGGGTCTGTACAATCACTGTAAGATTAAAGATTTCTAGTTGATCCTTGAACGGAAGAAGGAGAGACGTAGGAGATTGAGCTCCAAACTTCCATAAACAAATTCCGTGTAATGTTTTTCTGCATTCATGTTTTCAAAACTGTTTTTAACAAACTGTGTTTAAACTTAGCTTCAATTTTCAGAGAGTATATCAGATGTTTTCCGTCTTGCTTTTATGCTAGATCTGATATACGTCTTGATGCTCAATGTTTTTCAAGAGCCAGAGCTACAACAGCTCATTCTTTATCTTTCAGATCGCCTGTTTCCCTCCCCAATCTCTTTTCACTGTATTGCGCGATTTGAACCGGTCCTAACAATATTTTCAGAAATTTTTTTTGTATATTTATAAAAAGAATTTGTATGCATAACATATTATATTTTATTTCTTTGAATATGTTTGTGTTTTTTTTAAACTATTCAATAAATTTGTTATGTATCTGATGTAGCCAAATAGTTCAGCCGAGAGCAAACGATGCTACACCGAAGAGCTTTGATGACGTCGGGCAATTTAAGAGAAGGTCGCGCTCCGGGTCGAGATCTGCAGCCACAAAACACTTCGTCAGAGGGCGCCGGAGATGTGTCTGGCGAAGCCCCTCCGATGCTTAAGTCAGGTGATGTTAAGGCGAGAGAGTGAGAGCAAGTATATCTGTGTGCTAATGTGTGCAAATGAGAGTGAATCAATCTGAAAGAGCAAACCTGGGGGGTATTTATAGAGGGGTTAGGCAGATGAATCGGTTTGCTTGCACGTTCTGTCAAGACGTGGGTGAGGTCGTGCGCACGTTTCCCGCATAATCCGGCCCACGTTCTCCGCCTTTTGCGGAAGTGCTTTAACACATCGGGTTGGGGACCCTCGGGAGAGGCCTTTGAACTTAGGTTGCTCCTTAGGTTATAAGGCTTTTCTCCATAACGAAGGAGCTCGGGCGATTCCCGAGCGTGTGGCAGGGCCTCGGTTAAAAATTCCCGAGCTCGAGCTCCATGCGCGTTGCTTGATTGCTCTCGCCTCTGATGGTGTAGGTAAGGCTGATGAAGTAGTGCTCGGTCCTCGGGTCCCGAGGTGCTCTTGGAGGGCATCAGGAGTATCCCCCGCTGCTAGTCCTAGACGAAGAATTGAAGTATAGGAGTATGTGTAATTGAGGTCGGGACCCGAGGTGGGACCTGCAATGGTGAAGGAATCCATGACCCGCAAGGCATCACATCGTAGTTGCTAATAGATTTTCCATGAACGGGGTGGCTGAGGCTCGGGGCCTGGTGCGAATTTTGTGCTTTCTGAAGAAAACCATGATCCGTGTGTCAATGTTTCTCCACCGTTGATAAGATCTCAATGAGCGGTCAAGATGGAGGCATCCTGACATCCGAAGTGACCGTTCCTGACATCCGAAGTGACCGTTGAGCCAAACGAGGTGACCGTTGGGCTTCCCAAGATGATCTGGATCGTTGAGAGGCGCGCGATCGGACGGTTGAGATCAACCTCCCCATTCCTATAAATACTTCGACTTCACCTATCATTTCTCACTTTCAATTCTAAACACTTTGTTACTCTGCTAAGATATTCTCTTGCTCCTGATCTCTCAATCTGCCATCCCGATCTCTATCTCATACTTCAGTAAGTTTTTTCAATGTACGATGTCTTCCCCTTCTACTAGCCGAGTGAGTAGTGTTGTTGAGTCCATAGATAGTGCATCTCCAGTTTGCCAGGCGGGGGAACCCTGGCTTCCTCGGTCAGAGGAACTCCCGAACTCTCCCTGGTACGAGGAGAAATCCTCTACCCTAAGATTATCCGACATAGACATCATCAAGGAGAAGGGTGGGACAATGGGAAAATTCGAGGTAGTTATTCCTCACCCCGACGAGAGGGCCCATCGCCCCCCTCCGGGGTTTCATACTTTCTACATGAACCAGATAGAGATGGGTCTTAGGTCCCAATCCCGAGATTCATCGCTGCCTTCTGTCGTCATATCCAGCTGAGCCCGAGCCAATTAGACCCGAACTCATACAGTTTTCTATTGGCTCTGGCTGTCCTCCTCAGTTACCACGATATCCCCTTAATCCCCTACGTCCTTATGCAACTAGTTCAGGTTAAGAGACTAGGACCGGGGAAGTTCTATCTCTCCCACAAGGGGGACCATTCCTTCATTAAGGGGAACCCGAGCTCCTACAAGGGGTGGATGAGCCGGTTCTTCTACATCAAGAGTGATGTTATGAGGGATCCGTGGAGATGCGAGATGCATTGGAGGGATAGCGCGATCACAATTGTCCCCCGAACACCTGACCGAGCCCCGAGCCTGACCCCCTTCCTCGAGGCTATGTGCGATAAGAGCTATAATGCTCCCGAGCTCATAAAGGAAGATCTGCTGTGCTTCTTCAAGTTTAGCAGGAAGGGGGCCGAGCTTGTTGGGGATCTCGGTATAGTTGTATCCTATCCTAGTCGTGTTTTTATCTTTTCCTAAACTCACCTCTTGCCCGAACTAAACTCTGTTTTGTTTCTTTTAATGCAGACGATCGAATGGGCAAAGCAGAGCTAGTAAAGGCGATGCAGGAGGCGGTCGTCGCGCCCCCCAAGAAGACCACCAATAAGAGGAAGGCCTCTTCCGCGGCCGAGAAGGAGGCTCGGGGGGATAAGCGTAAGAAAGCAGGCACTTCCACGTCGGGGTTCCGAACCGAGGAGGCCTCCCAGAAAAAACTGGCGCCGACGCCTCCGACGTCTTTATCCGAGGAAGCTCTCGACGTGCCTCCCGTAACTGCCACTGTTGGAGCCCCATCCTCGGGGAAGGGGCCCGAGCAACCCCCTCCCTTTGACCCTTATAAGGACTCGTTGGTCGAGTACCCATGTCCGGTTGCGGCCACTAGATACATTTGTAATATGGCCCCTGATCGGGATGTCAGAGTATTGAGGAAGGCCCGCAACGCGGATGTGGTGGGTCACTTCTCGTCCAACCTGGCAGCGGTATGTTTTTCCTTTCCCGAGCTCTAGCCTCCCTTCTTGTCTTAACACTATTAATATTGACCTCTTATCCCTGCACAGGCCGTGGCGTGGGGTGGCGAAATGGTGAAGCGCCTCACCAAGGCCCATAAAAAAATGAACGCCTCCCGCGATCAATTTGACAAGGCCATGGGTCAGCACGGCGAGGTGCTCGCCCATCTTGAGGAGTTGGAGACTCTTCGATCTCGGGAGGAAGGGGCGGCGAAGGCCCAGAGGGAGGCGTTAGAGGCCCAGGTGCTGGTTGAGAGGGAAGCGCATGAAGCCGAGAAGGGGCTCGGGAAATGTTGGAGGCCGAGCTCGAGGAGGTTAAGGCTCGGGCGATGCGGGAGGCCGAGCGCCTGAAGCTCGAGGGAAAAGAGGAGTTCTTGAAGTCTCCTGAGTTTGACACCCTTCTAGGGAAGAAAGCTGGGGGTTACTTTAAGAACGGTTTATTCGGCTGCGTGGCCCAATGGCGGGCCAATGGCTATCCCGAGGAGGAGCATCCAGCTTCCTTCCTCAATGTGCAACAGGCCATAGCCGAGATGGCTGATGAAGAGGAGGAGGAGGACGAGGATGAAGAGGGAAATGAGGGAGGAGATGGTTTCGATGCCACTACCCCGAGCTCCCCCCTTTCTTAACTTTTCCCTTTTGTTGTACTACACATATTTTTTGTCATTTAAATGAAATGCAAGTTTTTTGTTGAGCTCTCCCTCTTCGTATTTCTTTCTCGAGCGTGAGATGAGATGTCCCGGCGATACCTTAAAATACGAGGTCCTACCACGAGGGGCCGTGGTTAACATTAACCAAGTGTTTGAATAATCATGCGTAAATAAATGAAGTAACCCGAACTCGTGACCGAATACCGTGATCCGAGTTTGTAATCAAATAATATAATCCGCAAATCGAGCTCTGGTAAATGCAGCTGATTTTACCCATTCTTGCGTAAGTGGGCGAAACGGCTAAGTGTTTGCGTTTATGGGGCCATTTGTTAAGGATGAAATCCAAGGAAGGGCGACATTTGCTCCTTCACCTTATTCATATGTTTATTTCCCGAGGTCGGGCAAGTTTTCCTTGTTTGCATAAGGTTCCTTCCCGAGGGTGCGCTGACGTTAGTTGGGTTTACATTTTTACGTAGGAGAGCCACGCGAGTCGCTAGTGTGGAACTAGGCTTATGTGCCGAGCTGGTCGGGCTTATGTGTTTGCATAGAAGAGCTACGCGAATGTGTCAGTGCGGGACTGGGCTTAGGTGCCGAGCTGGTCGGGCTTATGTGTTTGCATAGAAGAGCTACGCGAATGTGTCAGTGCGGGACTGGGCTTAGGTGCCGAGCTGGTCGGGCTTATGTGTTTGCATAGAAGAGCTACGCGAATGTGTCAGTGCGGGACTGGGCTTAGGTGCCGAGCTGGTCGGGCTTATGTATTTGCGTAGAAGAGCTACGCGAAGTTTGCCAGTGCGGAACTGGGCTTTGTTGCTCAGGTGGGGTTGCCACCCGAGGAGGTGCCAGTGCGGAACTGGACTTAAGTGCCGAGCGGGTCGGGCTTATGTATTTGCTTAGAAGAGCTACGCGAAGTTTGCCAGTGTGGAACTGGCTTTGTTGCTCAGGTGGGGTTGCCACCCGAGGAGTTATATAACGGAAACCATGATTCGAAAGAAGAACACTTTTATTCCATAAAGTGGTTGTTACAAGCAGCGGTCGAGCAAAATATAATTACAAGCGACAGAGCTTAAGAATAATACTTCCGAAGGTGAATAACATTCCACGGCCGACGTCCTTGCTTCCCCTGCGCGTCTTCCAGATAATAGGCGGCGATTCCAGCTTTCCCAACCACCTTGTATGGCCCTTCATACTTCGGATCCAACTTTCCTCTGTCACCTTGATACTGTATTTTCCTCCAAACGAGGTCTCCCAGCTCATATTTCCGAGGTCGAATTCTCTTGTTGTAGGCTTGTTCTATTCTCCTCTGATAGGCTGCTAAACGCACTGCCGCTCGGGTTCTCCTTTCTTCGAGAAAGTCCAGCTCGAGGCCTCTTATCTCGTCGTTATCCTCAGCGTACTCCAAGACCCAAAGACTATCTTGCCCAATCTCTACGGGTAGCAACGCCTCCGTGCCATATACCATGGAGAAATGTGTCTCTCCTGTAGCAGCTCGGGTGGTTGTCCGATAAGCCCAGAGAACACTGGGTAATTCGTCCGCCCATCTTCCCCGAGCAGATTCCAATCGCGACTTAAGATCTTGCACGATAGTTCGCTTCGTGACCTCTACCTGTCCGTTGCTTTGGGGGTAGGCCACCGAGGTGAAGACTTGCTCAATGTTCAACTCCTGGCACCATGCCCGAATTTTAGCTCCACAAAATTGTCTTCCATTATCAGAGATAAGTCGCCTAGGTATCCCGAAACGGCAGACGATGTTCTTCCACAGAAAATTCAACACCTCAGCCTCGGATATCTTTGCTAAGGGCTCGGCCTCGACCCATTTTGAGAAGTAGTCCACAGCAACCAATAAGAATTTCCTCTGTCCTCCAGCTGGCGGGAAAGGTCCCACAATGTCCATGCCCCATTGATCGAACGGGCATGAGGAGATGATAGTTTTCAAGGGTTCGGTGGGCTGCTTTTGAAGATTAGGATGTCTCTGACAGCCCCGACAAGATCGGACGAGAGCAGTAGAATCTCGTTGCATAGTAGGCCAAAAGAATCCTGCAAGTGTAGCCTTCCGAGCCAGAGCTATGGCGCCGAGGTGATTCCCGCAGCATCCCTCGTGAATCTCCCTCAGGACATACCTGGCCTCGTCGGGCCCTACGCACCGTAGCAGAGGTCGGGAAAAAGACCTCTTATATAACTTATCGTCCACAAGAACAAAGCGTAAGGCTTGGCGCTTAAGTTCCCGAGCTCTACGTGGGTCGTCGGGTACCACTCTTCGCAAGATATATTCCAAGATGTCGTGTCGCCAATCTAAAGCAGGTACTTCTCCTTCATTTTGTCCGACCTGATATATTAATGACACTAGCTCTTTCCCCTGTATTTCCTTTCCCAACGATGGAGCGAGAGAGCTGGCCATCTTCGTGAGCTTGTCTGCCTTTTCGTTGTTCTCCCGAGGTACCTGCTCCAGCACCACCTCGGAAAAAGCCTCGGTAAATTTATTCAACGCCTCTGCATATTTCACCATCTTCTCATTCTTTATGTCAAACTTACCATAACTCTGTTGAATCACCAACTGAGAATCAGAATACAGCAGGACCCGAGATATCCCCATGTTCTTTGCAGCTCGGAGTCCGATGAGTAAGGCCTCATACTCAGCCTCGTTGTTAGAGGCTTTGAAATCAAGAGTAATGGCCAAGCTTGTCTCCTCCCCCCAGGGGGATACCATAACTACCCCGACTCCGCTTCCCGAGGAACACGAAGATCCATCAACATATACTTTCCACATTTCCTCCTGCTCGAGAGACACTGTCTCCGCCAGAAAATCCGCTAAGGCTTGTGCTTTGATGGCTGCCCGAGGCTTGAACTGAATGTCGTATTCGCTGAGCTCGGTGACCCACTTGACAAGTCTTCCAGAGATGTCAGGGTGAGAGACAATCTGCCCGAGCGCACTGTTGGTGAGCACTGTGACCGGATGAGATAAGAAATACGGTCTGAGTCGCCGAGCTGTGATTACCAGAGCTAGAGCCAACTTCTCCTGAGTAGTATAGTTAAGCTCGGCGCCTTTCAAGACGTGGCTTACGAAATACACCGACTGATGAACCTGTCCTTCTTCCCGAACTAGTACTGAACTGGCCGCTTGTGGAGTGACCGCTAGATAGATAAATAATGGCTCCCCGAGCTTGGGCTTATTCAGGACCGGCAATCCCCTTAGATATTCCTTCAGTTCCTGGAAAGCTCTCTCACTGTGTTCAGTCCACTCAAACTGTTTAGCTAGGCGAAGTATTTTGAAGAAAGGAAGGCTTATGTCAGCCGACTTGGAGATAAATCGGGAGAGAGCAGAAATCCTCCCTGTTAACCTTTGCACCTCCTGAATATTTCGAGGTGAGCACATTGATGCGAGAGCTTGCACCTTCTCGGGATTGGCTTTGATTCCCCGACGAGTCACCATATAGCCCAGAAATTTTCATGTCCGAGCTCCAAATAAGCATTTGCTCGGGTTAAGCTTGATTTGATAATTCCGTAGAGTGCGGAAAGTCTCCTTGACGTCAGGTATGAAGCACGCTTCTTCTCGAGACTTAATCAAAATATCGTCGACATAGACCTCGATGTTTCTCCCGATCTGTTTCTTAAACACCTTATCCATCAATCGTTGATATGTGGCCCCTGAATTTTTAAGCCCAAAGGGCATAACGACATAACAGAACGTCCCATCCGCAGTGATAAAGCTGACCTTTCACTGGTCCTCCTCGGCCAGCGGTATCTAGTAATAACCTTGATAGGCATCCAAAAAGTTAAGCAACTCGTGACCCGAGGTGGAATCAACGAGTTGGTCGATCCTTGGGAGGGGGTAACAATCCTTTGGACAGGCCTTATTCAGGTCCCTGAAATCCACGCAAATCCTCCATTTCCCTGTAGCTTTTGGTACTAGAACGACATTTGACAACCATGTAGGGAAATGCACCTCCCTGATATGGCCCGCTTGCAATAGGTCCCCGACCTGACTCCTAATCACTGCGTCTTTCTCGGGCCCGAAGTGCCTCCTCTTCTGAATAATGGGTCGAGAGCCCGAGGAGATATTCAAACGATGCTCCATCACCTCACGCTTGACCCCCTTTAGATCAGACGGCGACCAAGCGAAAATATCCTTGTTATTCTCCAGACACTGGACCAACTGTCCCCGTACCTCCTCGGGAAGGGATCTCGCGATTTTAACAATCCCAGAAGGAGGAATGAGGACCACCTCTTCTTCTTCATATTCGGTAGTCAACTGAAGATCTTCCCCAACCAGATTCACACCTCTGTCTTCCCGGGCCCTTGGATGATCTTGGGATCGGGTCTTAGCCACCTTCTGTTCCACCCTTACCTCCTCAACATAGCACTTCCTTGCTACCTTACGATCCCCGAGGACCTCCCCTACTGAGTCTCCCACTGGGAAACTGAAGATCTTCCCCAACCAGATTCACACCTCTGTCTTCCCGGGCCCTTGGATGATCTTGGGATCGGGTCTTAGCCACCTTCTGTTCCACCCTTACCTCCTCAACATAGCACTTCCTTGCTACCTTACGATCCCCGAGGACCTCCCCTACTGAGTCTCCCACTGGGAATTTGATCTTCTGGTGTAAGGCCGAGGCCACCGTTGAGAACGCAGCCATGGCTGGCCTTCCAAGGATGACGTTGTAGGAAGAAGGTGTATCCACCATAGTAAATTCTATCACCTTCGTCTTCCTACACTTGCCCGACCCGAGCGACATAGGCAATTGAACAGCCCCCACTGGCTGCAAATAATCCCCCGTGAACCCATACAAAGGCGTGTTCACAGGTTTCATGCGATACTCCCCGAGATCCATCTGGTCCACGGCGCTCTTGAAGAACACGTTGACCGAACTCCCTGAATCCACGAAGATACGGGCCGCCTCGTAATTTGCAATCATAGCCCTGATAGCCAATGCATCATTGTGCGATTTCGCATCCAGAGGCATGTCCTCGGGGCCAAAAGAGATGGTAGGTCCCGAGTGCCTATTCCCGACCTCCATGATTTCCATCCGCCTAAGTCTCGTCTTCCTCGCTCTATTGGAGTCCCCATCAGTAGGTCCTCCCGAAATCATGTTAATAAATCCTCGGGGTTGAGGCGTACTTCGCTCCCCTCGGTTAGGTTGCTGATCCTGCCCCCGAGGTGTTCTGCCCTGACCCGGGGCCCTGCCATTAAGTTGCCTATCGTCCTCCCGACGAAGCCTCTTCTCCCACCAACGTGGCTTGTCAGCCACCAGCGCTGCGCGTACGTTAGGATTGTTCTGTAAGATTCGCTCCAATTCCTGGTCCCACTGTTGGGGATCCGGATCCGCCCCCCGGCTAGGCAGCGGAAGAACAATAAAAGGGCCGGGAGACGATCAATACGAAAAATCAGACAATTCAATAATTGTCATACATAGGGCGTTTAGAATCGCTACCTTGCTGGCACTTGTGCCTGGCTCCAATCGGTATTACAAGAACCCGGCTCTTCTCGGTAGATTGCGGTAGTTTATGCCAATCCGGTCCACGACCAGATCCGAGACTCCTTCGTCAGGCTGCACTAGAAGCGCTGACGAGATCAGCACGAACGGATTCTCCTCGTCGAACTGGCCGGAAAC
>KV014998.1:269211-305902 GCA_001598015.1 Dorcoceras hygrometricum | reverse complement strand
CCGATCCTCAAGTACCTCCCCTACTGAGTCCCCAACTGGAAATTTGATCTTCTGGTGTAAGGCCGAGGCCACCGCTGAGAACGCAGCCATAGCTGGCCTTCCAAGGATGACGTTGTAGGAAGAAGGCGTATCCACCACAGTAAATTCTATTACCTTCGTCTTCCTACACTCGCCCGACCCGAGCGACATAGGCAATTGAACAGCCCCCACTGGCTGCAAATAATCCCCCGTGAACCCATACAAAGGCGTGTTCATAGGTTCCATGCGATACTCCTCGAGATCCATCTGGTCCACGGCACTCTTGAAGAACACGTTGACCGAACTCCCTGAATCCACGAAGATACGGGCCACTTCATAATTGGCAATCATAGCCCTGATAACAAATGCATCATTGTGTGATTTCGCATCTAGAGGCATGTCCTCGGGGACAAAGGATGGTAGGTCCCGAGCGCCTATTCCCGACCTCCACGATTTCCATCCGCCTAAGTCTTGTCTTCCTCGCTCTATTGGAGTCCCCATCAGTAGGTCCTCCCGAAATCATGTTAATAAATCCTCGGGGTTGAGGCGTCCTTCGCTCTCCCAGGTTAGGTTGCTGATCCTGCCTCTGAGGCGTCCTACCCTGACCCGGGGTCCTGCTACTAGGTTGCATATCATCCTCCCGACGAGGCCTCTTCTCCCATCGGCGTGGCTTGTCAGCCACCAGCGCTGTCCGTATGTCGGGGTTGTTTTGTAAGATTCGCTCCAACTCCTGGTCCCACAACCGACATTCCACAGTAGTGTGACCATAGTCCCTGTGGAAATCGCAAAACTTATCTGACTTCGGATTCCTTGGGGCCCCGTCACTGCCCCGAGGACGTTGGACCACCTTCCTCTCATCACAAACTTCCAGAGCCCGAGCTTTGCTCACTTTCAAGGGTGTTCGAGTAGTAAACTTCCCCAACAACAAACGGGGCTCTTGTCTAACCAGCCTCGGCTGGGGTCTCTCCATCCGAGCATCCCGCCCCGCCCGAGGTGACGGCCTCTGTTCGGTCTTTCTCGAGGACTGTATCTCCTCTACATTAACATACTTTTCAGCCTTGGTCAGAAGCTCATCAAAGGTCTTAGGGGGCTTCTTAACCAGTGACTTAAAGAAATCACCCCCCCGCAACCCCTGGGTGAACGCCCCGATCAGGAGGTCGGGCGTAGCAGATGGTACTTCGATGATGGTTCCGTTGAAGCGCCGAATATACTCTCGAAGAGTCTCATTCTCTCTCTGCTTCACAGTAAACAGGTTTAAGGTGGTCAGGGGCTGCTTCTTACTACTGGCAAACTGATGGAGGAACGCCTGACTGAAATCCCGAAAGCATTTGATACTCCCCACAGGCAGGAGATTGAACCATTGCTGGGCAGCTCGGACTAGGGTAGTCAGAAAGATTCGGCATTTGATCGGGTCAGAATATCGGAGGAGCAGCGCAGCGTTCTCAAACCGAGATAGATGCTCCTCGGGATCTCCCATCCCGTCATATTCCCCAACATTGTGATACTTGAAGTGTTGAGGCAGATCGGCATCCAATACCTCCGTAGAAAATGGCACCTCCCGAGCAGGCGGGGGAGGGGGTGCCGAGTTCCTCTCCGTCCTCAGATTCTCTAATTCCTCATACATCCTTCTCATCTCTTCAACTCGCTGATTCTCCAATTCCTCACGCATCCTTCTCATCTCCTCGGTTTGCCGAGTTTCTAACTCTTCACGAATCCTCCTAATCTCCTCGGCTTGCTGATCGAGATTAGGTGGCGGTTGTGGAGCGGGTTGACCTGCTAGTATTTGCGCCACAGTGGTGGCTACCAATTCAGCTATCTGGGCGGGGGTAAGAGTAGGATTCTCCGACCCCTGAGTGGTACTCTCCGTGTTACTATTTTCCCCACTACGCTGAACTCTAGTCCTCTTCGGCGGCATCTTATATCTTCTTCTATAAGTTTCCCACAGACGGCGCCAGTTGATGTAGCCAAATAGTTCAGCCGAGAGCAAACGATGCTACGCCGAAGAGCTTTGATGACGTCGGGCAATTTAAGAGAAGGTCGCGCTCCGGGTCGATATCTGCAGCCACAAAACACTTCGTCAGAGGGCGCCGGAGATGTGTCCGGCGAAGCCCCTCCGATGCTTAAGTCAGGTGATGTTAAGGCGAGAGAGTGAGAGCAAGTATATCTGTGTGCTAATGTGAGCAAATGAGAGTGAATCAATCTGAAAGAGCAAACCTAGGGGGTATTTATAGAGGGGCTAGGCAGATGAATCGGTTTGCTTGCACGTTCTGTCAAGACGTGGGTGAGGTCGTGCGCACGTTTCCCGCATAATCCGGCCCACGTTCTCCGCTTTTTGCGGAAGTGCTTTAACACATCGGGTTGGGGCCCTCGGGAGAGGCCTTGAACTTAGGTTGCTCCTTAGGTTATAAGCTTTTCTCCATAACGAAGGAGCTCGGGCGATTCCCGAGCGTGTGGCAGAGCCTCGGTTAAAAATTCCCGAGCTCGAGCTCCATGCGCGTTGCTTGATTGCTCTCGCCTCCGATGGTGTAGGTAAGGCTGATGAAGTAGTGCTCGGTCCTCGGGTCCCGAGGTGCTCTTGGAGGGCATCAGTATCTATTTTAAGGATGAAAATGTTTTTCACTTACGATAGTTGTTTATGTTTAGATTGCTCTAAGTTCTTGATATTATTATGTATTTTATTGTCCTATTATTATTTTTTCTTAAGATGATTGGGTGTGGGAAAAGAAAAAAAAAACGTTATTGAAGACTATCAAGATATAACACGTAACTACCATAGTTATACACCGAGTTCTTTGTGTATGATATAATATAATAATTAATATTACGTTTTTTTTTATAAAAACTATGTTTAATTTACAAATAACTATTTTAGTTATAAATTTTTGCATCTAAAGTTATATATACATAGATTGAAAAGTTATACATCCTTATCTATAGAAGTTGTTGAGGAAAGAAGTGGAGAATTTATCAAAGATGATAAAATATTAATAAGTAACACTTGAAATTTACGCATCATATATATTATTGGGGTGAAATTGGAAAGAGTACTTTTGGTGTTTCCTACCACACCAAAAGTTATCTAGGAGATTCAGAAATTATAAAATATCAAGTATAGATAGTATAGATTAATAGTAGATATAGATCTAGATTAAAAAATGATAGCAATAGTAGGAATACATCCGTCTGAAAAATACAAATATACTTTTCAAAATTTTCATAAAGTTGAATCATAAAAGTTATCACGTATTTTCATCGGCCAAATTCCAAATGGAGACTCGAAGTCAATTGCTATCAACTTCCATGAAGACCTGAGGACCCCAAGAATGGAGAAAGAAAGTGGTGGGGGATTTAATAATACAACAATCAATTAACTGGTATATTTATTTATAATATAAAATATAAAATATAATATAATATGTAGTGAATAATGACGGGATTTGCTAATACAGTAAGATGTGTCTTCCACTAAAGAAATTGATGAGAAAATTGAAGCTTCCTTTTAGACCACTTTGCCACAATTTATTGCAGCAAAATACCCTTTTTACTTACTCACTTGTCTCTTGTCATTAAAACCTTTGAAAAATTTTCAAATCCTTAACCAATCAATATCTTTGCCTTTATTCATTAGAGATTTTAACAAAATTACGTGCTCGAGATGCCACAAAATTTATCCATCTAACCATTGACAATTGGGGAGGATATTGATATCAAATTTAATTTTTCCACCTCTGTCATTGGACTGATCCAATTATTGATTTCTTAAGACAGATATATGTCATTGAATTTTTTTTTTATACATACGTGGGGGTTGAATGAATTTGAATGTTTAAACTGCATTGATACGACCAAATGATTTTTTTTCAAGAAGACGATTTGATTTTTTTGTAAGGTTAAGTGAAGTCTTCAATTTTAGAGGTCTTGGTCTAATCTCTGTCAGTTGTAATGTTTTCTTGTCAATAGAATACTAATTGGTTTAACTTACCATGTTTACCAAAAAAAGAATGGCTTTTGATATCAACATAAGATCACGTATTTTATCTTGTGAATTACAAATTATTTTAGTGTGTGGGACTTTGTTAGGAAGCAACCATTAATCATAATGCAAGACCAACAAATATTTTATCCTTGTATCATGTTGGACAGTGAAACAGATCAAATCTTAATCTTGAATAACACAAACTTGCTGTTATGTTTCTAACAGTTTACTTGAGTGTGCATGTGAGTTGGAAACATATCAGATCATATAAGAGCTGAGAACTGAAGAACTGTACAATATAAACGAAGAGATGAGCTTCGTTAAGAAGAAAACAGATCAGTTCAGCGTGAGAAGAGCTGGTCAGATATAACAGATTCAGAGAGCAGTTCAGATGAGAACAAGAGCAGTTGTATAGAACATAGTAGTTCAGTTCTGATGAACAAGAGCCGTGTAGTTCAGTGATCAGATCAAGTTGGAACTTCACATCAAATTAGTTCATATAAGAAGAGCAAAGCTTAATTGATGAGAACAGATAAGAACGGAGTGCAGATCAGATCAGCACATATTACCAGTTTGGAACGACAAAGCAATTTGAACAAGCATTACTCGAAAACTGAACTGAAGAGGTTCAAATTGATTTGTCCAGTACGACAAAACGTCAGTTCAGAAAAGTCAAAGATCATAAATAACCTCAACTACTCATGTACGAAGAAACTACGACAAGTACATCAGAGTCAGAACTTTACAGAAGCTTTTTCAAATGGCTAGAACTCGTGTCAAACATTCATATCTGTATAGATACTATATATACAAGCTGCACTGAAGACAAAAAAAGAAACTGCGTGTGTGCACAAACTGTCGGCTCGGACAAGACAAAAGAACTCAATTATGCACCAGCTGATAGAAGCTGATCAGATTACAACTTGCTCTGATACCACTTGATAGATCGAATGAAGAACATCACAGAGTTTAGAGTGGGGGTGAATAAAATCCTTTAAAAAATTTATTCTTTTAAAAATGATTTTTAGAATCAGCTCGATTAAAAGCTGACTCAAGTACTCAATCTGATCTATTTTCTTGAGAAATAAAAATAATTATTGGAAATATTATGTATGCAAACTGAAATAAGAACGCAAAAGAAGGAATTTGTTTCTGGAAGTTCGCAATGCTTCTACGTCTCCCGTTCTTTCAATATGGATGGATGTTCACTAGGACTTTGAATAGTTTACACAGTATCCTAAACCACTTAGCCGGATAGCACTCGAACTGAACTCCTAGTATCTCAACTCTTAAAAAACATGTAGGCTGTGAAATCTCAAATACAGCATGCAGGCTATGAAGACAAATGTGAAAGGCTTTTTGTGTAATCTAATCTGTTCAATACAAAACCTATAGTATTCAGCACTCAACTGAAATAATTAAAGAAGGTAAAATCAAACAATGAAAAACACTCTTCTGTATATGAGAGAAATAGTGATTCTCAGATCACGTTCTGAAAGTCTGTAGATCGTACAAAACTATGAGAAGCACAAGTTTTTCACTCTAAAACCAAGTCAAAAACTTGTAAAAAGGGAGAAAGAGGGACTGACAAAAGCAAGGAGAGAAAGGGGGATTTTTAAAAAATGCAATTGTTTTATCTCAGGAAACACATACCTTGTATATTGTGAAAGTTGTCTCCAACCTTTCATCTTATTCTTGCATATATATTGTATGTATAATTGTGGTATATCACAAAATATAAGCCCATGAGCGTAATTAAACCACACTTGGACACCTTCAATCCCACTAGTAGAATAATTATTGGTCATTTCAATTATTTGGGCTCTATGAGGCCCACTAGTGTAATATTAATTCAACACTTGAATTAGTTTAATCAAGTTCATAACACTAGTTTTGGAAAATCACCATTTTCAAAACTAATGATATAACCATGCATAAATTTTAAATTTTAAAAAAAATTTGCAAATTAAAATTTACATGCCTTTATAAACTTCTTTTATAAGTTGCTCAACTTTTTGAACAAATCTTATTCTCATCGTGATCTCTAAAGCTAGTGTTTGTGTGACCTCTATTGATCAATGATACATCTAGCAGAGGTTTCACATCTCCATGTGATTCGAACCAAACATGTCATTATATGAGCTTACCTAATCAGCTCTATTCTTATTAATGAACTCATTTATAAAATAAGAATGTCAGAATCAAACTTTGATAGTACCCAACCAGTCATGTTAGACGTCTAGCTGCATCACTTACATAACTCCATAGGCATCAAATGATAGTGCCTGCAAGAATCATTCAATTATGACTAATGTACAGTATGGCACCTTTAACTCATATATCCTATCGATTCGACAACTATTGGTATATCGGGAGTTGTCACAGTGTTATGATCGAAATACCGGGGGTGTCCGTGAGCTCTGCCACAACTCATGTAGGCTCTCACACAACCTAAGACACCGAACCCTCAAGTTACGTGGATTTAAAATGTATTTAGAAAATCAGCACGCAACCAGCGACCATATCGCGCTTAAGCTGGTACCAGCTAGCAGCACAACTCCCGCTGCGAGCTGGTCGCTCGATCTGGTCTGTTAAATCTTGAGCTGTAATAGCTCATGTTCTTGAAAGGTTTTGAGCACCGAGAAGTAGATCAGGTATGATAACAATCATGCGGAAATAAACCTGAACTACTCTCTGTAAATTGAAAGCTAAACAAACAGGTTTTAAACTCATGTATGCAGAATGTAAACGCAGTAAGCAGTAAAGAAAATACGCTGCAATTTGTTTATGGAAGTTCGGAGCTGAATCTCCTACGTCTTCCCTTATTCCTCAATGGGAAGGTTTCCACTAGAAGACTTTGATTACAACGACCCTTGTTGCAACCCACTCCTACGACCAGCAACCGCAATAACTCCTAACAACACCACTGCACACCAGCCCGCAAGTTTCGTGTGTCTAACTCACTTATTTTACGCTTCTATGAGAAAAGCTACACACACTTATTTAAGATCTCAGTGCGAAAGACAACAACGATAGTGTTTGTGACTCACTCACTAATCTATACAGCTCATCTCTCGAAACTGCGAGTGAATCGTGTGTAAGAATTTACAGTGTAAGCTTACTTGCTCATATATTTCTCACACACTGGAAAGTGCTTCTGTGAAAGCTGTTCCTTGTTGTTTTCTTCCATCTGATTTGTGCCTCTCTGCACTGGTATTTTATTTCGCTCTATCCTCTCCTTGAAAACTTCTTTGCTGCTTGTTGCTTGCTGCTGTTATAGCCTCTTGTGCAATTCTATCAGTTGGACACAAAGATGTAGCCGTTGTAAAGGCTTCTGAAAAGTTCTGACAATTTTGTACCTTGTGTCCTTTGTCATTTAATGCGATTACAGGCTTTGTAGACTTTGAGCTCTCTTCATTAATTACGTCGCAGCATTTTCTGATTTTGAGCTCTGTCTTGATGTAGACGTTACAATAAATCAGTTTGAACTTCGATTAAATCATTCCTCATATATGCTAAAGTTCAAACTGCTTTGCTCTTAATGAACTGGTCTCTGAGCTGTTCCCTGTTCTCTGAGCTGGATCCTGAACTCTGAGCTGCTCTTGCTCCAAGCTGGTAAACTAGCTTGGATGTCCTCTGCAATCTGGTTATCCTCTACTGTACCAGCTCGGGCGTCCCCTCACTATTTCAGCTTAGATGTCTTCTACTGTACCAGCTTGGGCGTCTCCTCACTATTCCAGCTTAGACATCTTCTTATCTGCACTTCGTTCGATCTGCTATCAGCTTGCGTTCATCTGCTACAGTGCTTTGTTACAGCTCGTGACTATCTCTGTACCAGCTTACGACTAATTCAAACATGCGCACTTAATCAAATCGTTAGAAACATAGCAGCAGATTTTGTATTAATCAAAATTAAGATTCTGATATGTAAAAACAGATCCAACACACAGAACCAATAACTATGTGTCATGTAGTAGTTGCATCGTAGGTGTAATTAAATCGACTCATTTCTTAATTACCACCTCACTCTGATCAGAGATTTCTTACTACACATGAGGTCACATAGGATATCAAAACCCATAATTAAGTGGTGAATCCCCGACTACAATGCATTGAATCCTATATGTTTCGACATAACACACAATCTTGCCACTTAATGACTCCAGAGGAGTCGGTACACAAGTCAAAGTGTAGCGCTAGCACATAGAGTCTCAATGTTGTCCGGGGTTATAAGGACTAATAGTGTACTACCATAAACTAGGAAATTTACACTCGATAAATAAGAACCAGTTGGAAAATTTCATTGGGAGGGTTGTTCAGTGCACTCTATAAGATGCACCTATTTGCATGCTTGGACACCACCATGTCCCCTACCAATGAAACATAGTACTCACATCGCAAATACTAGTCTCTAGCTCAAGCGGCCTTTATCCTTCTTAGCGACGGCTGAATCGACTACGAATGATTTAGAATACACGGTATTCCAAATATGAGTTTCATGATAGTCATATCATGACATATCATATTCTTTCCATTATTTGTATATTCAAGTACGTTATCTATGCACAAGCAAGGGCATTTAGATAAAGATGTGCCAAATAAAAATATTTCAAGTATCATTATAATAAAGATTGCCATAAAAAGATTTATACATGATCCCTCGGTCAAAACTTGGCTCGACGGGCACCTAACTCTAACAGTAGACTCAGCCGATGAATTTCAATCTGTTTATTTGAAACATGTGCTATCTTCGTATACCTTCACTGTAAGCTCCATTAAACATTTTTTTGTTATGTCTGTTCTAGAGCGTTCATCATACACAGCTAGACTCTTGACGTATCCTGAATTTGTATAAAAAAACACTCTGTTACATTATAGCCATGGAGTCTATACGAACCCGATGAACTATGCTCTACTGAGCTGGTATATTATGATCTGATCTAATCGGTTCTTCTCTGAATTGTTCTTCTTAACTGAGCTGCATTTATTCTCATCGAACTGTTATAGCTCTAAATATTTTACTACCGTGATCTGATATGAACAACGAGCTATACTGTTCTTATCTGTTCTATTCGGCTTCTTTTTCTATATGAACTGAACTGATTCGCTTTTCATCTTATCTCTTTTCTTCTGCTTTTACTCCACGCTTCTCTGCTCTGTTGTGCTCTGTTCCATATTTCTATGTTATGTGCTCCTCTGATCTACTCTGCTTTTACTGAACCTAAAACTAAGTTGACTTTACTCAATTTAGACATGAGTTTGGCCTGAGCTGATCTGATAGCCTTCGAGCTGATTTATGTCTTTCTATCTGATCTGATAATCTTTGAGCTAATTTTGTCTTCACCAAAACTTAGAATATTTTTCAACAATTTTCCTCTTTTTGGTGATGACAAAACCTAGAACAGAAGATGTAAAAATTTTTCTTTCAATGAAACAATGTCTAAGATTTTCTGGATACAGACCTTGAAACCGAGATCCGCATCATTACGATTAATACAACTTGAAGTATTAATCAGTTCTTGATTCATGTCCCTACATGAAGTCCCTGAACTGGTTTCCAATAAACTCTGAAAACTCAAGATCTGATATGTATTTGTACAACTATGGCATCATGCCCACGCCCATTTTAAGCATCCGATAAAATTCTCGTCTCTTCTCTTTACTAATTCCCCCTTTTGAAAAAAAAACTTATTTTTCTTCCTTCACTACTATCTTCTCCATTTAAAAAATTATTTTACCTCTTCCTTGTACTATTTTCCACTTTTTGGCATCACGCCCTTGTAATCAATCTACAACTTTAGCAATTTGAGATCTAAGTATAGCTAGCTTTTCAGAAAGTTCCATCTTGTAGTCTCGAATCTCCTTCAAAAGATCGAGGTGTAGTAGATATTGAGTCTGTCTGATAGAATCTTCTAAAGCATCTATCTGTGAGAGTATTGTAGCTTGAAATTCCTGTAGATCAAGCAGCATATCTTGCTGATTTATTCATAGTTCTCTCACTCCGAAACTCATAGCTTCGAGTACCTTAGATAAGCACTGAACTTCAGAAATTGAATTAGTATCGGGGGTACTTATAGAGATAGGATTCATCGATAATACTTTGTTTCGCATGTTCTGGAGGAGAGATCCCTAATATGTTCCTGTCTCTTTTTTTAACAGTAATTGAACGACATTGCTTTGTATCACCTTGGAATCTAGCACACATACATACAATAAACATGATGTCTGGTATGCTAGCAGTTAAGTATAGAAGTGATCCGATCATCCCTCGATACAGTGTTACCTCAACGAAAGTTCCAAATTCATCTTTATCAAGCTTAATGGTGCACTCATGGGAGTAGCCGCGGCTGAACATTTCTCCAATCCGAACTTCTTTAGAAGATCTTTTATATATACTTAGCTTTATTAATGAAGATTCCAACTCTCAAGATGTCTGACTTTAAAGTTGTTAGGACCGAAGGATCAGATCTCAGTTATCAATAAACTAAACAACACAAGGGAGAGGCCGAGATCTGATCCTAAAACAAGAAATTAAAGCGCAATGCTTCGGTTCTTGAACATAAAAATAGAGCACCGAAAATAGATCTGGTATGTAATAAAACATGCGGAAAACACCAGAAATGAATCCTAATTTAAAAAAACACAAACAGATTTCTGTTTAAACATATGTTAATGATGCGTGACTAACAGTGCATGAAATCTGTTTGCTAAGCGTGTGTGATAGTTGATGTGTTAGGCGAGCTAATGTAAATACTGTTATATATGCGTGCTAACAAAACTACATATGTGGAAGTACAGTAAATCATAAAGAAATTTACGCTGCTGTTTGTTTATGGAATTTCGGATATAAATATCCTACGTCTCCCCTTCTTCCTTTTCGGAAGGTTCCACTAGAAGAATTTGATCCGCAGACCCAATCACCGAGCCTCGCTCCAGGTGAACTCCTAGACTCTACACCAGCCCTCGGCTGTGTCAATCACTTGTTTTACGCCTATGTGAGAAAGGCTACAAACACAGAGTTTAACGTCTTCGTGCTTGGACGGGATCTGATTTTGCATTTTGGGTTTGAGATTCATTCACTATACAATATCGCTCAACTCTCAAGAATGTGAATGAATCTCTGTGTGTGAGATATACAGTGTAAGAACAACTCTCGAAATAATAAATCTCACACACTCGGGAAATGCTCCTAAAGAGCTGATGAAGACTCAGCAGTCGACATTGCAATAAGCTCCTCTCTAATGATGGTCGACTGCTTCATCTTCCTGTTTTCTTCACTCTGTAATTTCTCTGTTCTTTTTAATCCTCACAGAATCATCATCTTTCTTCAAATCTTCTCCCTTAAATAGCCTCTCTCCAAATATGGCCGTTAGACAGTAGATTCAAATCCCTTCTGCGCTTGTCAAGGCCAATTTGTCTTCTTCCCAAATTGGTGCAACCATCCTCTGTATATTGTACTATTTCCCATAATAGTACAAATCTTGTCCCCTTGATTTAAGGCATTTGCACGACTCAATTTTAGCCATTGATTCTTTCCATTATGCTTTTTTGTTCCAGCAGCTGATCGCTTCTTAATGTTCTTCATTTGAGTTGTTCATCAGCTGATGCCACAATTCTCCTTACGATCCAGCTGATAAACCACTGCTCCTTATTTGATCAGCTGCTCCACATGTAATCAATGTCTGATAACAGCTTTTCTTCATTGCAACAGCTGATGCATCTTTGTTGATGCGCAACAGCTGTTTCATTATCTGTTCGCTCAGCTGTTGTTTCATATTCAACTAATTCATTCCAACAGCTGATAGTTTTCTTCGTAATCACACTTCGCTCAACAGCTGTTCACTCAGCTGTTGGTTTTCTTCGTAGTACTGTTCATCAGCTGTTCGCTTCTTCTTCACTTTGAACAACAGCTGATATGTTTTCTCTTCGTTGTACCAACAGCTTCTGTAATAGTTCTAACAGCTTCTATTTCACATTTGATCAGCTGCTCCTCTTGGCATCGACGTCTGATTCCATCTTCTGCTTGCATCTTCAGACTTCTACTGTAACGCAACTATCTGATAGGTCTTCTCGATTCTTTCAATTCAGACTTCTCCAGCTAATCCTTTTTCACGCACCAGCTGGTTCAGCTACTCCAGCTGATCCATCTGTTGTATCAACTGCTGGTTTGACTTCTGTTTGCAACAGCTGATTGCTTGCAACTGATGAATGCTTCCAACAGCTGATTGCATCTTCTGTTTAGCGCTACGGCTGATACATCTTTTCTTCACTACTGAAACAGTGAGTACAGCTGGACTCCACGTAAGCAAATCTGATGACTTCTATCGCAACAGCTGATTCAATGTCTTATGCTTTCAACTGCTCACTCATATTTGCTTCAGCTGTTCGCTCACATCTTCTGTACAAATGTTCGCTCACATCTGATATCATCTTCTTTTATCAACGTCTGATGACAGCTTCTGAATGTTCTTCATCACTTCTGATTGCAGCTGAATCATCTTTGTAACATCTAATCATCTTTGTAACATCTTATTCCAGATTTTTCTTCTATTCAACTACTCCAACAGCTGAAATACATCTCTTCGTCGTTCCTTCGTCAGATTTCTACTGTTTACATCTGTACACTACGTAGAAACGTTAGAAACACAATAACAGGTTTTGTGTAATTCAAAACTCAGATCTAGATCTGTTTCCAGATCCATCAATCTATCCCTTTTTGATTTACACAAAGCCTCAAATAACAGATGCATAATCTAACAATTCTCTCCCTTTTTGTGGGAATCAGAAAGGAATCGAAATCTGGTCTTCCCGACAAATTTTAAATAAAGCTCTCCCTACACTGCCACAACAAAAACAACGTGACAGCATGAATTTTACAGATTTTAAAAATCAAAACAGATTTTGAGAACAACCGAATGCAACAATATGCTATGATTTTGAAAAATATGATCGTATGCTACTGTTTAGCTTATAATATGCAGATGGAAGTTAAGAATAAACGAATAACAGATTTTCTTCCATTTCATTCTAGACATGGCCCCATAATCTCATCTGAAAATATTGGCATACACACAGATTTGTGAGATCTGTGTAAGCTCGTCAGAAGAAATATTGCCGCATTTTCTTTCGGAAAATACTCTGTAATTCGAAGATCATTACTCTCTCTATCTTTATACATTCAGCTCAAAAACATTTCAAAACCTTAAAAACATTTGTAGCATAGATACGAATTCCGTATAAACATAAAGTTGAAAACACATCAGAGCACTTAAATAAACTTTGTTTCAAATAAGAACATGTGCTACTGAATCACCTAAATTATTCATATTTGGCAAAGAAATGATAACTGAATCTATCGGATTTTTCTTTCATTTCTCCTGTTTTGTCACATGTGCTGAAAATAGCCCAACCAAAACAGAATCTTGGCATCCACACGGAACTCGCACATTCCATGTCAGCTCGACAAAAGAACAACCGAAGATCAAGAATCATTCCTCTCCCTATCTTCATAAAATAAGCTTTCCAAAAACATTTAAAACATTTTAAAAAAAATAGCACATGCGTTTTAAAATAACTGCTCGTTCAAGAACAACCTGCTCTGATACCACTTGTTAGGACCGAAGGATCAGATCTAAGTTAGCAATAAACTAAACAACACAAGGGAGAGGCCGAGATCTGATCCTAAAACAAGAAATTAAAGCGCAATGCTTCGGTTCTTGAACATAAAAATAGAGCACCGGAAACAGATCTGATATGTAATAAAACATGCGGAAAACACCAGAAATGAATCCTAATTTTAAAACTAATGCAAACAGATTTCTGTTTAAACATATGTTAATGATGCGTGACTAACAGTGCATGAAATCTGTTTGCTAAGCGTGTGTGATAGTTGATGTGTTAGGCGAGCTAATGTAAATACTGTTATGTATGCGTGCTAACAAAACTACATATGCGGAAGTACAGTAAATCATAAAGAAATTTACGCTGTTGATTGTTTATGGAAGTTCGGATATAAATATCCTACGTCTCCCCTTCTTCCTTTTCGGAAGGTTCCACTAGAAGAATTTGATCCGCAGACCCAATTACCGAGCCTCGCTCCAGGTGAACTCCTAGACTCTACACCAGCCCTCGGCTGTGTCAATCACTTGTTTTACGCCTATGTGAGAAAGGATACAAACACAGAGTTTAACGTCTTCGTGCTTGGACGGGATCTGATTTTGCATTTTGGGTTTGAGATTCATTCACTATACAATAACGCTCAACTCTCAAGAATGTGAATGAATCTCTGTGTGTGAGATATACAGTGTAAGAACAACTCTCGAAATAATAAATCTCACACACTCGGGAAATGCTCCTAAAGAGCTGATGAAGACTCAGCAGTCGACACTGCAATAAGCTCCTCTCTAATGATGGTCGACTGGTTCATCTTTCTGTTTTCTTCACTCTGTAATTTCTCTGTTCTTTTTAATCCTCACAGAATCATAGTCTTTCTTCAAATCTTCTCCCTTAAATAGCCTCTCTCCAAATATGACCGTTAGACAGTAGATTCAAATCCCTTCTGCGCTTGTCAAGGCCAATTTGTCTTCTTCCCAAATTGGTGCAACCATCCTCTGTATATTGTACTATTTCCCAGAATAGTACAAATATTTTCCCCTTGATTTAAGGCATTTGCACGACTCAATTTTAGCCATTGATTCTTTCCATTATGCTTTTATGTTCCAGCAGCTGATCACTTCTTAATGTTCTTCTTTTGAGTTGTTCATCAGCTGATGCCACAATTCTCCTTACGATCCAGCTGATAAACCACTGCTCCTTATTTGATCAGCTGCTCCACGTGTAATCAATGTCTGATAACAGTTTTTCTTCATTGCAACAGCTGATGCATCTTTGTTGATGCGCAACAGCTGTTTCATTATCTGTTCGCTCAGCTGTTGTTTCATCTTCAACTAATTCATTCCAACAGCTGATAGTTTTCTTCGTAATCACACTTCGCTCAACAGCTGTTCACTCAGTTGTTGGTTTTCTTCGTAGTACTGTTCATCAGTTGTTTGCTTCTTATTCACTTTGAACAACAGCTGATATGTTTTATCTTCGTTGTACCAACAGCTTCTGTAATAGTTCCAACAGCTTCTATTTCACATTTGATCAGCTGCTCCTCTTGGCATTGACGTCTGATTCCATCTTCTGCTTGCATCTTCAGACTTCTACTGTACGCGACGCAACTAACAGCAAGTATAGCTGGACTTCTACGTAAGCATATCTGTCCACGCTGGATTCTACGTAATCATCTCTGTCCACGTAAGCATATCTGATAGGTCTTCTCGATTCTTTCAATTCAGACTTCTCCAGCTAATCCTATTTCACGCACCAGCTGGTTCAGCTACTCCAGCTGATCCATCTGTTGTATCAACTGCTGGTCTTGACTTCTGTTTGCAACAGCTGATTGCTTGCAACTGATGAATGCTTGCAACAGCTGATTGCATCTTCTGTTTAGCGCTACGGCTGATACATCTTTTCTTAGCTACTGAAACAGTGAGTACAGCTGGACTCCACATAAGCAAATCTGATGACTTCTATCGCAACAGCTGAATCAATGTCTTCTGCTTACAGCTGCTCACTCATATTTGTTTCAGCTGTTCGCTCACATCTTCTGTACAAATGTTCGCTCACATCTGATATCATCTTCTTTTATCAACGTCTGATGACAGCTTCTGAATGTTCTTCATCACTTCTGATTGCAACAGCTGAATCATATTTGTAACATCTTATTCCAGATTTTTCTTCTGTTCAACTACTCCAACAGCTTAAATACATTTCTTCGTCGTTCCTTCGTCAGATTTCTGCTGTTTACATCTGTACACTACGTAGAAACGTTAGAAACACAATAACAGGTTTTGTGTAATTCAAAACTCAGATATAGATCTGTTATCCAGATCCATCAAAAGCCCAAGAAAAATGTCAGTTCACTCATTATGCTAATCTCGAACTTATCCTGCATTAGTTTAAAAAACTTTTCGCAAAGTTTAGGATTAGTTGAGCCAAAAGTAATATCATCAACATAAATTTGAACAAGTAAAACATAATATTTTTTTAACAAATTTGAATAGAGTTTTATCTACTCTTCCACAAAAAAAGCAAGAACAATTAAAAATTTGGACAAAGTATCATACCAAGATCTTGATGCTTGTTTTAGACCGAAATGAAACGAACCAGACTCTAGAATTTTTTTTTTTAAACATTTGCGGAATACATAAACTGAAAGTGTGGCTCTTTCCCTTTTAAAACATTTTCCAAACCATTTTCTCAACAAGACTTGAAATAGAAATAAGTAAGAATTTTAAAACGTAAAACAATCCATACTTATTAAAACCAACTGAGTAAAAGTACTGAAAATGAACATGTTTAAAACCAACATACTAAAAGTGTATCATAACAAAAGATAACATCACTGCGGTCACGGGGTACTGCTGTAGCAGGCGCTCAGATGTCCTCATCGCCAATCGGGGTATACTCATCAGGATCATCACCTGCACCATTTAAACCTAATGAGCCTAGAGGCTCAGCATGCTCTATATTGTATCGTAACAAAGTACATACTAATAAAGTCGCATGCAAGCACATACTTGTAATAAAATATCGTTAAAACATGAATACATGCATGATTTTAAAACATTGCTCCATACATTTCATATCTACATAACATATAACATCAACAAGGCATGACATAGCATAACATGAAAAACGTATAAGTCGTATCCTGAAGTGTGGATCATATTCGATTGATCAATCTATAAACCAACGTACGCGACGGTGTGGTTCACCCGACCTTACCTTGGGATCCCTATATGTCACACCTCTATTCTGCCACTTCACCATGTAGTGAACACATGGATCCATAAGCTCGTAATACATGGAAACAGAAGTTCAACGGGCCCGGTATCCCGCATCCCCTTATCATAAGTTGCCACAAATCATTCAATTCCTCGGGTTTTATCTTTTAAAAGAACATGCCATTAACATTCCATAAAACATTCATGATGCATGCATTTCGTAAAATTATGCAAGTATAAAAGCTTAGCCCGTTAATTTATTTAACCATTTTTTTTAAAACATTTACGTACAGAGCATACTACACATACGATTAAATATACATTCACAGGCTTCTATATTTTTCTACTTCGATCAAGGACTGGTTCAGGAGTCTGGCCCACTACTTCTAGACTCACATCAACATTGACTTAGACCAAGACTTAATAGTCCCTCTTTAAAATTTCTAACACCATCCAATTTTGACTAATTTCAACTCAATTTTGACTTTACAATCAAATGACTAATTTTGACTAATTTCAAAATCAATTTTGACTTTAAATCAAATGACTAATTTGACTAATTTCAAAATCAATTTTGACTTAAAAATCAAATGGCTAATTTTGACTAATTTCAAAATCAATTTTGAGTTAAATCAATTTTGACTTTTAAAAGGTTACCTTAATCAATTTTTTGACTTAAAACTTAAAATAAATATGAACACAATTGAATTAAAAGTTTGACTCGATTTAAAACATTTGACCATTTTCTTTAAAATTTGACATTTGACTTAAAATTAAAAATACAGATCCATAACTTAAAACTTAAATAAATATGAACACAATTGAATTAAAAGTTTGACTCGATTTAAAACATTTGACCATTTTCTTTAAAATTTGACATTTGACTTAAAATTAAAAATACAGATCCATAATTAAAATAACTCGGACCAGTTTAAAAATATTTTGATTCGATACACGATGAACCGAGCTGGTCCTGCCATGACAATTTAAAAATCACACATGCTAAAAATCATTTTCTAGGCATTAATTGTCATGAAAATTACCAAAAATCTCATAAATCAAATAAAATCTAAAAAGGCTGGAAAACATCTTAAAATATGCTTAAAACATCAAATAAATTTATCCACAAACTTTGACAAACTCTAAGACTCGAAATCTTAATTTTCACAAAAATGACCCGACGAGTCTCATTTCGAGCGACATAACTGTAAAAATTATTAAAAATCCATTTATTAACCAAATTACTCCCTATTTCGATCCACATAACTATAACTCAATATAGTAGTTTCTGGAACAAACAAAACCCAAAAAAGATTCACTACATGACCAACCCGATGCCCCCAATCCCACTGTTCGTGCGCAGACTGCAACCAGGACACGTGCTAGTCATAAAATTCATAACTAATTCATTCCTTGACCAAATTACTTCCTGTTTGGACCTACGTGACCCTAACGCAATACGCTATCCCCTAAAATCAACCTTTACCACACAGACTACATATAATGACTTACCAAACCACAAAACTCTACTGTCGCGCTCAGATGACAAGCCAGGACACGTGCTGATCATAAAATTCGTAAATAATTAATTCAATGACCAAATCGCTTCCCGTTTGGGCCTAAGTGATCCTAACTCGATGGAATAACTATCTAAAAAACCCTTGGACCTAAACCTAGCCCCATAAACTGCCCATGATCGAAGCTTCACAAGAAAAGAATCAAATACGTTTTGAAAACTATGAAACATGCATGGATCTCGAACATTATGAATAGATCTGAATAAATCACATACCAATCATGCATTGAACATTAAAACAGTTTACTATGGCTTAAATGGTGAGAAAAATAATCGATATTACATGCCTGACTTTGAGAAAGATGAGATCTGCGAGTTACCGACGTAGGGGACGCGAGATCGGGACAAGACCGCCTTTGAATCATCAAAATCCTTGAATTTTTGAAACTTTGAGGGAGGGATGGAGGAGGAGGGGACATGTTCTTAGAGGGAATGAGGGAGTGGAGGCTATGGGTAGGGTTGGAGTTGATTAGAGTGGGATTGCAAAGAATGAATGCGCCAAAAGTGACCCCTAAGACTTAATTAAGAAATTAAAAGGGAAAAATTGACATGCTTGCCCCTCCTCTAATTAAAAAGCTAATTAAAAATTTGACTTGACTTTGAAAAATGGCTAATTTTCGTAATTAAAGTTCCCTCAAATTTTAAAACATCTTAAAATCCAATAAAACAGCCCTTATAGGCGAAAAACGGTTTCCCCTCAAAAGAATAATAACAACCCCAAATTTTCAAAAATAGTTGCTTAAAATAAATTTATTCTTAAAAATCTAAGAACTTAAAAATCTCAAATTATTTTCATCTCGATCGTCCCTAGTTTCGTCCACGCGTCCGTAATTCAAACAGGCTGAAAAACAAGACATTCATACCATGTAACATAAAACCATAATTAAATCACCTAAAATGGCATGTAATCATCTAAAATTATTTTCCCCCTAGTCATGCACTCATTCTCACGTAATCTGGATTTTGGGGCGTTACAGTACAGAACTTTATCCAGTTTTAAACGTAATCTGGGTTGGCATGATCAACGAAGTCAGGAGGTTGTGCAACATACACTTCCTTAGATAGGTTGCCTTTTAATAATGCACTTTTAACACCATTTGAAAAACTTTAAAATTTTTATATGTTGTATCTGCGAGAAAAATCCTAATCGCTTCTAATCTGGTTATAGGTGCGAACAGATCATCAAAGTCTATTTATTCTTCTTGTCTATAAACCTGAGCGACTATCTGGCCTTGTTCTCACTACTGTTCCATATTTGTTTAGTTTATTACTAAAGACCCATACTTTATTTCTTCTAAACTGACTAAGTTTTTTCCTACATAGCTTCTATCCAGTTTGGATCAATTAAGGCTTCTTCTACCTTCTTAGGTTCAATATGTGAAATGAATGCATAGTTAAAACATTCACTAATCATCCGGTCTCATGTCCTAAGAGATGCAGAAGGGTTACCTATGACCAGTTAGGGTGGATGATTTCTATTACACCTGAAACTAGGTCTGAAAGGATCTGCTACAATCTTATCTGGTTCTCCCTACGGATCTGCTGGATACTCATTAAAGTTCTTTTCTTGATCATCTTGGATCTCGTCTGCTAGATCATCTTGCGTCTCACCTACTGGATTAGCTTGGGTCACGTCTGCTGAATCAGCTAGCATCTCATCTACTGAATCAGCTTGGGTCTCTGCTGTCTTCTTATCTGTAACTCATCGTAGCTAGATTCACCAAGATTAGTAGCATCTAACCTGTTACTCAAATCATTAATTGAAATAGCAGAATATGAGTTAAAACTGTATTCATCAAATACAAAATGAATTGACTCTTGTATTGTCAGCATTCTATATTAAAAACTCTACATGTCTTGGTCCTGTTATACGGGGTACCAAATCGTAAAAAACGCTCTGTTACCAGTTGTTGGGATTGGAAAACAGGGGGTATCTGTGAGCTCTCACACAACTCACGTAGGCTCTCACACAGCCTAAGACACCGAACCCTTAAGTTACGTGCAATTTAAAGTTTTTGAAAGATAAAAGCAGCACGCAACACATAACCGGATCGCGCATGAAACATACCCGCGGCTCTACGAGCTGGTTCAACATATGCGATCTGGTTTATATAAGACTTGAGCTGCAATAGCTCAGTGTTCTTGAATATTAAGTGCACAGAGATACAAAATGAGTAATGAATTAAAATCATGCGGAAACAACTCACACTGAACTCTTAAAATCGAAAGCTTATTAACAGTTTTAATTACAGTTGTTAAATATGCAATGTGTATGAATGTAAATGCAGAAAGCTGTAAAACGATACTCTGCGATTTGTTTATGGAAGTTCGAAGCAGAACTCCTACGTCTCCCCCTCTTTTGTAATCGGGAAGGATCCATTAGAAGACTTTGATTACAGCGGCCCCCGCTGCAACGCGATCCTATGACCAACAGCCGCAAGAACTTCTAGCCATCACTGAACGCCAGCCCACAAGCTACGTGTGTCTAACTTCACTTCTTTCACGTCTCAATGAGAAATACTACACACACTTCTTTAACGTCCCAGTTCAAAAGACAACATATACTTGTTTAATGTCTCTGTCCAAAGACTATAAGGAGTGTTTTTGTTTGATTAACTCAATTTCCTGTTTCGCTCAACTCTCAAATAATAGTGAATGAATCGTGTGTGAGATTTATGGTGTATGCTCAATCTCTCGAATATAAAATCTCACACACTGGGAAGTGCTCCTGTCCGAGCTGGTTGCCAATGTCTTCCCAGAGCTTGTGCTGTCGACTTGATATGTCTTTGAAGCTTTCCATAAGTGCATTAGCTCATATCTAAGCACTGAACCACTTGCACACCAGCTGCCACGTAGTGTGCAAACTTGCGACTAGCACTGCTATGTTTTGTGCAAATCTCGGTTTTCCATTTTGCACTTGCACAACACTCTCTCCGCTAGCATGCATATCTTCTTCTTTCACCTGCTCTTGACATATAAAGCCACTTTGCAGATTTGTCCGTTGGACACAAAGTTGTAGCCGTTGAAAGTTTTCTGACACTGTTGTACTTTGCGTCCTTTGGCTTTTAATACGTTGTAGGATTTTTCTTGACTTGAGCCTTTTCCATCGATGCTTCTACAGCCTTTGCTAACTTCGATCTCCGTTCGTATTGATCAAAAAAATTAGTTTGTCTTCTAGGATTCTGAGATTGCACAAACTAATTTATCTGCTCTGGCGCAAGGCTTCTGATCTGGTCTACCAGCTGGTGTCCTTCCAGCTAGTTTTCTTCAGCCGTTTCATCCCTGAGCTGGTTGCTTCACTGAGCTGTTAAAAGCGCTCTTCGTCTCTTCTTGGGATCTTCTAATTTGCTCCCTTATATCTGAAATGATTCAGAGTTCTTCTGGATCAATGCTAAGCTGTGGCAGTGTGCCCAACCAGCTCGCATATTTTCATACTAGCTCGGTAGTATGAAAACCGATAGAGTGCACCTAGATTTCAGATTCTTCCTTATCTCCATCTACGAGGGTCACCTCGAGCTCGCTAAACTTCTCTCTGAATCAACTTGGCTCTGCACGTGAACACCACACTTGTATGCTGCACTTGATCTGCGCTTGAACTGCACTTGATCACCGTTCTGCACTTCAACTGCTGATCTGCACTTTCTCTTGATCGCTGCGCTGCTCTTGTACCAAGCTGGTGAACCAGCTTGATGTTCCCTACACCCTGCACGTCTTGTGTTGTTCCAACTCGGGCGTACCCTCACTGTTCCAGCCTAGAAATCTTCAACTGTTTCCATCTTGGGCGTCCTCTCACTGATCCAATCTGGATATCTCCCTGTCTTCTTAATCAAGTGCATTGTACATCGCACGTAAACCTTTAGTAGAATAATAACAGATTTTGTGTTAATCAAAATTCAGATTCTGATCCATAGAAACAGATCCAACAATCTCACCCTTCTCGATTTACACAAAATCTGAATAAACATATGCACGTATGTTTATGCTAAAATATTATCTGGATATCTCCCTGTCTTCTTAATCAAGTGCATTGTACATCGCACGTAAACCTTTAGTAGAATAATAACAGATTTTGTGTTAATCAAAATTCAGATTCTGATCCATAGAAACAGATCCAACAATCTCACCCTTCTCGATTTACACAAAATCTGAATAAACATATGCACGTATGTTTATGCTAAAATATTTCTCCCCCTTTTGTGGGAATCAAAAAGGGTTTTGAAATATTGTCTCCCCTAAATATTTAAAACAAAACTCCCCTTAAACAGAGCACAGGTTTTTTTTATTTTGAAAGTGAAAACCTTTTTCGAGGGACGACATTTAGTGAAAACAAGTGCATGCAATGAGATTTTGAAATCTATGCTACTCAAAAGTTATAATTTATTTAGACCAGAGGAGAATAGAGGATTCAATCCATAGATCTCGCGCAATCTGTTAGCTCGTCGGAACAGATATTGTGTGAGACCCAAAAGTTTACAAGATTAATTGAGTTGATTAATCGGGTTTAATATGAACCAGATTTGGGCTGGAACAGATCTGGGATGAGCCAGCTTTAAGTTGGTAAGCTTGGTGAAGCTATCGGGTTAGTTTAAGTCCTTGAAACAGATCTGGAGAGTTGGAGATTTCAGCGGGAACTGATCAGATGTGAGTGTTGGTCAGCGCCGGGTGATCGCGCTCAGTTGTGGTGATGAGATCTGGTATCTCAGGCGTTCAGAGGTAAGCTAGCGTGTTTCTGTAGCGGATAGCTAAACTACGTTGTTTGGATTAGTTGGAACGACAGCTTTTTGCTTTAGCAAGCGAGATGCAGATTTGAGGTGTTGGTCTTCAGATTTCGAGAGGGATCTGAGTGTTTAAGGAGCACCGCTGTTTTGCGTTTCAGATTCCAGTCGCGTTAGAAATTTAGTTTCGAGTAGCGAGGTGTTGTGTCCAGATGCGATAGTGGACCCCGAGCGACGTCGTTTGAGTAAATCAGGATCTGTTTTGGCGTAAGGTCATATATGATGTGAGATTCAGACCTGAGTGGGAAATCAGCTTTGTACCTTAAGTTAGCGGTGGGATCTGTTCAGTAGATATGAGCAGATTTGAGTTGTATATGAGAGGACTTTGACCTTTTGTCCATTATTGTTCCCCGACACTTAAAATATTTCCCGTGAGCAAACTCTGTCGCGATACCCTAGCTATTGTTCACCGAACCTTATCTTCTCTGATTGCCGACGGTAGATAGCTCCGACTGAAGTAAGAGTGGTAACGCTGGAATTATCTTGCTAAGACGCTTCGTTTGGTACTACTTTTGGAAGCTTGCGTGAATTTGGAGAGGTGTGCGAAGACATCTCCCTTCTGTAGTCTGTTAGCATAAGCGTCGGATTTCGTCTGCCGTTGAGGTAGCTTGTTGGGTAAGTGTTAAAGATCCTACCTTGTGCTTTGTTTAGAGCCTTCTATTGTGTAAGAAGGGTAGGACAGATTGGTTGAGCTCGTAGCCCCCAAATCGTAGTTTCTGTGCTACTGTCCCTGAGCTAGTATCCGTGTTTGGTTCAGCAGATGTGAGATCTGTGTTGCTCGGGACTGCTTTGTTGTAATTGTAGCTCAGAAGACTTGAGGTACGGATGTGAGCTTGTTTTACAGCTTTGGATTTAGCATGGGTGATTATGCTTGCTGTTGTGTATGCTTTGCTTCGTTGCATATGTTCTGTGTTATCTTGATCTGTGCGTACCAGGATGCTTGTTTAGAGGCCGAGCGGGTAACTCACGTATACCTCATGTCCCTGCTGGGATCTGTTAGCCACTATGAGCGGAGTGGGTAGCTCCCACACCTCATGAGTTGGGCAACAGCAGGTTGAGCTGTGTTTTGCATCTGGTGCCGTGTGTTGAGACGAGTGGATAGCTCCCATATACTCACACACCCCGTGGCCACTGTTTTTCAGTTGTATCTGTTCTTGATCAGCTTTGAGATTCTGGCTCCCTGCCATTGGTTGTAGCCTTCCGTCTGTACTCAGCTGTTCATGCATAGCATTTGCATATTATCTGTTGCTTTCCATTAGCTGTTTATATTGCTCTCCGTACTGGGGTTTGACCCCATGTCCCTCTGGGGCTGGTGTTGTTTTCCTGTGTATGTGTTTTCAGGTTACCATGGTTACTCAGTTGGTCGTGGAGTTGACCCAGCTGGAGGTGCCCCAGGAGGTGGTTAGAGTGTCCCAGTATATAGCATATATGTATAAGCACTATTAGCCGGGGAGTGCCATGTGCTTTATTATATTCCAGTTGTATTCTGTAGTGCTTGTGTCTGTTGAATGCTGTAATGTTGTACCGAGTTATTTTAAAAACCGGGATATTTTGAGTATTACTGTATTTTAAAATATGTTATCTTTCAGTCAGGCCAAAATCGAAAATTTTAGCCACTATTTTTTGCGTGGTTAAACTCTGTGTTGTGCATGAGGCCTGACATTTTTGGTACCAGAGCTTAAGCTGGGTTAAGCTCGATTTCTTTTGATCACACTTGAGTCTAGGCACAGTGTTGCTTGTTGCATGTGCTTGACTATGTGATTTTATGTGCTATGTGATATATCTGTTGTTGCGTGGCCTTACCCTCTTAGTGCCTTCGTAGATGCCGCATAGACGTAGGGGTAGAGGTAGATGGCAGTTTCAGGAAGAGTCCGAAAGTCAGAACGAGGAAGTGCAGCGTAGTGTTCCTCGTCGTGGACGCGATAGACAGGTTGAGATTGAGATAGATGAGCTGGCAGCCCGTGTGGACGATATGAAACTGGTGATGGAAAGGTTTCAGCATATGAATCCTCAGACGTTTAACGGTTATGAGCCTAGTTCTGATGTTGAGTCCTGGTTGCAGCATATTACCGGGTTGTTCGACTGTGTCAGGTATGATGATGAGCGTACGCTGAGTTTGGCTACGTTTCAGTTGAGAAGAAGTGCCGAGCGTTGGTGGAGCGGTACTTCGAGGACTCTAGAGGAGACCGGTGTAGGTATTTCATGGAGTAGCTTTTGTACTGCCTTCCGTCAGGAGTACGTTCCGGAATCCTTTGTGAACGCCAGGGAGCGAGAGTTTGATAACCTGGTGCAGGGATCTATGTCCGTGGGAGAGTATGCCCGGATATTTTCTTCTCTTCTTGCGTATGTTCCGCACGTTTCTGGTCGAGAGAAGGCGAAGAGGAACAAGTTCTTGGATGGACTCAATGAGGAGTTGTATTCTTTTGATGTTGGCGGGTTCATCGGCGAGCTATGCGGAAGCGGTGGACAAGGCTATAGACATCGAGGAGGGACTGAAGAACCGTAGGTCTCGTGTTAGGCCTCAAGTGGTGCAAGGTAACCGTCCCATGGTTCCGGGGGTGCAACCTTCCCAGTCTGTGAAGTCGTCTCAGCCACCCTAGCAGCAGGTGGCCCAGCAGCCTGGACACCAGAGGTTTAGGCCTCGTGGTCGTTAGTCAAGAAGAAGTCTTCGTGTAACGTCTGTGGACAGTATGGAAACTTTGCGAGAGTGTGTCATTTGGCTGGTTCTCAGCATACAGCCGCCCCATCGTAGGGTCGAGGTGGATCGTCTTGAGGCCGTTCTTCTTTTTCGGTTCAGCAGCAGAGGTTGTGGGAGCCTCAGTTTAGGCCGTTTCAGCAGCCTTGTCATTCGCGGTTTGGACAGTCTTCCCATCCTCAGTTTTCAGGACCTCAGTTTGCCCAGGTGAATGCCATGACGAGGGAGCAAGCGGAGGGCACGCCAGGAGGAGGAGTGATCGCAGGTACTTGCTTTGTTTTTTATTTTCTTGCGCGTGTGTTGTTTGATACAGGAGCATCACATTCGTTAATTGCGGATGCATTTGTGGTTGAGCATGGTTCGCATACCACCTCTTTGTATGATGTTGTGTCTGTTGCGACTCCTGCTGGCGCGTGACTGTACTCCCAAGAGATTTTGTTGAATGGCATTCCTAGGTTTTGTGATAGTGTGTTGTTAGCCAACCTGATCAGGCTAGTGATGTGGGATTTCGATTGTATAGTGGGAATGGACGTGTTGTCTAGCTATAGGGCCACGATGGATTGTTTCCATGGCGTTGTGCGATTTAGGCCCCAGTCTGGCGAGAAATGGAATTTCTACGGCCATGATTCCCAGTCGAAGATTCCTTTAGTGTCTATGATGGAGATGTTTAGCCTGTTGTCGTTAGAGAACGCTGGATTTATGATCTATGCCTTGGATGCGTCTTCTATTTTGCGCGTAGAGCTTAGTGATGTCCCTGTTGTTCGCCATTTCCCGGATGTGTTTCCGGAGGAGATTCCTAATTTTCCTCCGAAGAGGGAGATAGATTTTAGCATTGAGTTGGTACCTGGTATAGCTCCGATCTCGCATGCTTCGTATCGTTTAGCGCCTGCTGAGTTGAGGGAGCTTAAGGTTCAGCTTAGTGATTTCCTGGAGAAGGGATTCATTAGGCCTAGTATGTCCCCGTGGAGAGCGCCTATCTTGTTTGTCAAGAAGAAGGATGGGTCGATGAGGATGTGCATCGACTTTAGGCAGTTGAATAAGGCGGCAGTGAAGAATAAGTACCCTTTGCCTAGGATCCATGACTTGTTTGATCAGCTTCAGGGTTCGGCTGTGTTTTCTAAGATCGATTTGTGTTCGAGGTACCATCAGTTGCGCATTCGAGAGCAAGATGTGGCGAAGACTGCATTTCGTACGAGGTACGGGCATTATGAGTTTTTAGTTATGCCTTATGGTTTGACGAATGCCCCTGTAGTTTTCATTGATGAATAGAGTCTTTAGAGAGTTCATCGATCAGTTTGTGATTGTATTTATCGATGACATTTTGGTGTACTCTAAGACTCCAATGCAGCACGACTGGTTCTTCAGACGCTACGAGACTCATAGCTGTATGCTAAGTTATCCAAGTGCGAGTTTTGGTTAGACAGAGTTGTGTTTCTGGGTCATATGATTTCGGTGGATGATATTTATGTGGATCCCAGTAAAGTAGAGGTTGTGGTTAACTGGGAGCGTCCCAAGAATGTTTCTGAGATTCGTAGTTTCTTGGGATTGGCTGGCTATTATCGGCGCTTTATAGAGGGATTCTCTAGTATAGCTAAGCCAATGATGCAGTTGACTCAGAAAGACAAGAGGTTTATTTGGACTGAGCAAGGCGAGAATAGTTTTCAATTGCTCAAGGAGAAGCTGACTACTGCGCCTGTGTTAGCTTTGCCGTGTGGTCCAGGTGGCTTTGTAGTTTGTGCAGATGCTTCCTTGAATGGATTGGTTGTGTGTTGATGCAGAATAGTCGAGTAATTGCGTATGCCTCTAGTCAATTGAAACCGCATGAGACTCGATACCCAGTTCATGATTTGGAGTTGGAAGCAGTGGTTTTTGCCTTGAAGATTTGGCGCCACTACCTGTATGGTGAGCAGTTTGTGGTGTACTCCGACCACAAGAGCCTGCATTATCTGTTTTCTCAGCCAGATTTGAACATGAGACAGCGTAGATGGATGGAGCTGCTAAAGGATTTTGATTGTGAGATCCAATATCAGCCTGGGAAGATGAATGTAGTTGCTGATGCATTGAGTAGAAAGGCTCAAGTAGCGATGCTGGCTTCGATGCAGATTTCGAAGGTCCATGAGCATCTAACCACTACTGGTTGGCTGTTTTACCCAGCTGAGGATTATGTTTTGGTGTCTTCTTTTCAAGTTGAGCCACAGATTGTTGCTAGTATTAAAGCAGCTCAGAGGACTGATCCATCTATCCATGAGTTGAAGCTGAGAGTGAGGGCTGGTCAGTTGGAGGACTACTCTGTTTCTTCAGATGGGTGTTTGAGGTTTCGTGGCAGATTGGTAGTGCCAAATCTGATAGACTTGAAGGAGGAAATTTTGAGAGAAGCGCACTGTAGTAGACACGGTGTTCATCCTGGTACAAGGAAGATGTATCATGCCTTGAAGCAACATTATCGGTGGGCAGGTTTGAAGAGTGACGTTGCTGATTTTGTAGCCCGTTGTCTGAATTGCCAGCAAGTTAAGGCCGAGAGGATGAGACCTGATGGTCTATTGCAGAGTTTGGAGATTCCCCCAGTGGAATTGGGAGCACATAGCAATGGATTTTATCACGCATTTACCTCGTTCCAGCAGAGGTTGTGATGTGGTTTGGGTGGTAATAGGCAGATTGTCGAAGTCTGCACACTTCATTCCCTATAACATGACCTATTCTTTGAAGAGGATGGTGAAGCTGTACATAGATTTCGTGGTGAGATTGCATGGTGTGCCTGTTTCTATCGTTTCAGATCGTGATCCGAGGTTTACTTCCAGGTTTTGGAAGAGTTTGCAAACAGCTTTGGGTACTAGATTGGCGATGAGTACAGCGTATCATCCCCAGACAGATGACCAATCTGAGAGGACTATCCAGATTTTAGAGGATATGTTGAGAGCTGTTGTGATGGATTTTAGTGGTAGCTGGCAAGATTCGTTGTCTTTGGTTGAGTTTTCTTACAATAACAGCTATCAGGTCACGATTGGTATGGCACCATTTGAAGCTTTTTATGGCAGGAAGTGCAGATGGCCTATATGTTGGGAAGAATTGGGGGAGAAGCAATTGTCTTCTCCAGAATTTGTGCAGCAGATGAGAGATTAAGTGGATCTGATTCTCCAGCGAATGAAAGCTGCACAAGATCACCAAGCGAGTTATGCGAATAAGAGGCGTAGGCCTTTAGAATTTTAGGTTGGTGATCTGGTTTTTCTGAAAGTTTCTCCTTTTCACAGTGTTATGATATTTGGTCTCAAGGGAAAGTTGGCTCCTCGTTATGTTGGACCCTATGAGATAGCTGAGAGGATGGCCCTTTGGCATATCGGTTGTTGTTGCCACCAGATTTGTCCTCCTTGCACGATGTGTTTCATGTGTCGATGTTGAGGAAGTATGAGCCAGATCCCTTGCATGTGTTGAGAACTGACGAGGTGGAGCTAGATAGAACTTTGAGCTACGTTGAATATCCCTTGCAGATCTTAGATAGAAAAGGTAAACAGCTGAGGAATAAGACAATTCCCTTGGTGATGGTCCAGTGGAGCAAACATGGTAGAGAGGAAGCTACGTGGGAACTGGAAGAGAAGATGCAACGTGAGTGGCCGCATCTGTTTGAGTGAGTGTAGTATCAGATTCCAGTAGTTGTTTCGTTGCTTGTGGTTGTTTTTCCAGTTATCTTGAACTCTTGGTTTGGTTGAGTCTATTCAGATTTGAAGTTGTTTGATTTCGAGGACGAAACCCTGTTTTAGTGGGGGAGATATGTGAGACCCAAAAGTTTACAAGATTAATTGAGTTAATTAATCGGGTTTAATATGGACTAGATTTGGGCTGGAACAGATCTGGGATGAGCCAGCTTTGAGTTGGTAAGCTTGGTGAAGCTATCGGATTAGTTTAAGTCCTTGAAACAGATCTGGAGAGTTGGAGATTTCAGCGGGAACTGATCAGATGTGAGTGTTGGTCAGCGCCGGGTGATCACGCTCAGTTGTGGTGATGAGATCTGGTATCGCAGGCGTCCAGAGGTAAGCTAGCGTGTTTCTATAGCGGATAGCTAAACTACGTTGTTTGGATTAGTTGGAACGGCAGCGTTTTGGTTTAGCGAGCGAGATGCAGATTTGAGGTGTTGGTATTCAGATTTCGAGAGGGATCTGAGTGTTTAAGGAGCACCGTCGTTTTGCGTTTAAGATTCCATTCGCGTTAGCAGTTCAGTTTCGAGTAGCAAGGTGTTGTGTCCAGATGCGATAGTGGACCCTGAGCGACGTCGTTTGAGTAAATCAGGATCTGTTTTGGCATAAGGTCATATATGATGTGAGATTCAGACCTGAGTGGGAAATCAGCTTTGTATCTTAAGTTGTCGGTGGGATATGTTCAATAGATATGAGAAGATTTGAGTTGTATATAAGAGGACTTTGACCTTTTGTCCATTATTGTTCCATGACACTAGAATATTTCCCGTGAGCAAACTCTGTCGCGATACCCTAGCTACTGTTCACCGAACCTTATCTTATCCGATTGCCGACGATAGATAGCTCCGACTGAAGTAAGAGTGGTAGCACTGGACTCCTCTTGCTAAGACGCTTCGTTTGGTACTGCTTTTGGAAGCTTGAGTGAAGCTGGATAGGTGTGAGAAGACATCTCCCTTCAGTAGTCTGTTAGCATAAGCGTCGGATTTCGTCTTCCGTTGAGGTAGCTTGTTGGGTAAGTGTTAAAGATCCTACCTTGTGCTTTGTTTAGAGCCTTCTGTTGTGTAAGAAGGGTATGACATATTTGGTTGAGCTCGTAGCCCCCAATTCGTAGTTTCTGTGCTAATGTCCCTGAGCTAGTATCTGTGTTTGGTTCAGCAGGTGTGAGATCTGTGTTGCTCGGGACTCCTTTGTTGTAATTGTAGCTCAGAAGACTTGAGGTACAGATGTGAGCTTGTTTTACAGCTTTGGATTGAGCATGGGTGATTATGCTTGTTGCTGTGTATGCTTTGCTTCGTTGCATATGTTCTGTGTTGGACATTTTATCTGTTGCATACACACATTTATCATATTGAGCTCAGATCTGTTGTAGCCGTGCCTTTTGTGCCTTGTTGTATTGATCTGTGCGTACCAGGATTCCTGTTGAGGACGAGCGGGTAACTCCCGTATACCTCATCTCCCTACTGGGATCTGTTAGCCACTATGAGCGGAGTGGGTAGCTCCCACACCTCATGAGTTGGGCAACAACAGGTTGAGATGTGTTTTGCATCTGGTGCCGTGTGTTGAGACGAGTGGGTAGCTCCCATATACTCACACACCCCGTGGCCACTGTTTTTCAGTTGTATCTGTTCTTGATCAGCTTTGAGATTCTGGCTCCCTGCCATTGGTTGTAGCCTTCCATCTGTACTCAGCTGTTCATGCATAGCATTTGCATATTATCTGTTGCTTTCCATTAGCTGTTTATATTGCTCTCCGTACTGGGTTTTGACCCCATGTCCCTCTAGGGCTGGTGTTGTTTGCCTGCGTATGTGTTTTCAGGTTACCATGGTTACTCAGTTGGTCGTGGAGTTGACCCAGCTGGAGGTGCCCCAGGAGGTGGTTAGAGTGTCCCAGTTAGCATATAGCATATATGTATAAGCACTATTAGCCGGGGAGTGCCATGTGCTTTATTGTATTCCAGTTGTATTCTGTAGTGCTTGTGTCTGTTGAATTCTGTACTGTTGTACTGAGTTATTTTAAAAATCGGGATATTTTGAGTATTGTTGTATTTTAAATTATGTTATCTTTCAGTCCGGCCAAAAGCGAAAATTTTAGCCACTATTTTATTGCTTCCGCTGTGTGTTTGCGTGGTTAAACTCTGTGTTGTGCACGAGACCTGACATATTGCTGCACTTTCCTTTTGAGAAACTGCTTTGCAATTCAATAAAAATTACTCCCCCTATCTATATGACGTGAGTTTTGAAAGCCTTATATGTTTTGTAGCACATACAAGCTTTTGAAGAAGAACTATCAGAGCAGAAAGTATTTTAAAACCGTTTGAAAATTTTCGAAAATAAATGCACTATTCAAGAACAACCCGCTCTGATACCAATTGTTGGTCCCGTTATATGGGTACCAGATTGTAAAAACACTCTGACACAATTGTTGGGATCGAAAATCAGGGGGTGTCCATGAGTTCTCACATAACTACGTTGGCTCTCACATAGCCTAAGACACCGAACTCTTATGTTATGTGCAATTTAAAGTCTTTGAAAGATAAAAGCAGCACGCAACACATAACCTGATCGTGCATTGAAACATACGAGCGGCTCTGCGATCTGGTTCAACATATGCGATCTGGTTTATATAAGACTTGATCTGCAATAGCTCAGTGTTCTTGAATATTAAGTGCACCGAGATACAGAATGAATAATTAATTAAAATCCTGTGGAAATAACTCAAACTGAACTCTGATAATCGAAAGCTTATTAATAGTTTTAATTGCAGTTGTTAAGTATGCAATACGTATGAATATAAATGCAGAAAGCTGGAAAACGATACGCTGCGATTTGTTTATGGATGTTCGGAGCTGAATCTCTACGTCTCCCCTTCTTCCGCAATCGAGAAGGATGCAATAGAAGACTTTGATTACAGCGGCCCATGCTGTACCGTGATCCTATGACCAGCAGCCGCAAGAACTCCTAGCCACCACTGCACACCATCCCGCAAGCTGCGTGTGTCTAACTTCACTTCTTTCACGCCTCAGTGAGAGACTACACACACTTCTTTAACGTCTCAGTGTGAAATACAACATAGAATTGTTTAACGACTCTGTCCAAAGACTATAAGGAGAGTTTATTTTATTCACTCATTTTTCTGGTTCGCTCAACTCTCAAATATATATGAGTTAATCGTGTGTGAGATTTACAATGTATGCTCAATCTCTTGAATATAAAATCTCACACACTAGGAAGTGCTCCTGTCCAAGCTGGTTGCCAATGTCTTCCCAGAGCTCGTGTTGTCGACTTGAATGTCTTCCAAGCTTTCCATCAGTGCATTAGCTCATACCTAAGCAATGAACCACTTACACACCAGCTGCCACGTAGTGTGCAAACTTGCGACTAGCACTACTATGTGTTGTAAAAATCTCAGTTTTCCATTTTGCACTTGCACAACGCTCTCTCCGCTATCATGCATATCTTCTGCTTTCACCTGCTCTTGATATATAAAGCCACTTTGCAGATTTGTCCATTGGACACAAATTTGTAGCTGTTGAAAGTCTTTTGACACTTTTGTACTTTGCGTCCTTTGGCTTTTAATGCGTTGCAGGCTTTTTCTTGACTTGAGCCCTTTACATCGGTGCTCCTGCAGCCTTTGTTAATTTCGAGATCTGTTCGTCTTGATCAGAAAATTAGTTTTTCTTCTAGTATTCTGAGATTGCACAAACTAATTTATCTGCTCTGGCGCAAGGCTTCTGATCTGGTCTACCAGCTGGTGTCCTTACAGCTGGTTTTTCTTCAGCCGTTTCATCCCTGAGCTGGTTGCTTCACTGACTGTTAAAACTCTTCTTCTATTCTTGGGATCTTCTAATCTGCTCCCTTATATCGAAATGATTCAGAGCTCGTCTGGATCAATGCTAAGCTGTGGCAGTGCGCCCAACCAGCTCGCAACTTTTCATACCAGCTCGGTCCTATGGAAACCGATCGAGTGCACCCCGATTTCAGATTCTTCCTCATTTCCATCTACGCTGATCACCTCGAGCTCGTCAAACTTCTATCTAAATCAACTAGGCTCTGCACTTGAACACCACTGATGGTACCCAAAAATAGGATCACTAAGTAAATAGGAGTTCGAGGAAGGGGGGGGGGGGGTTGAAGTGAAGTCCATAAACACAAATAATATAATCGTGCGTAATGTAAAAGATATGGTTTAGGATTTGTTTCTGGAAGTTCGGACTTCAATGTCCTACGTCTCCCCTTCTTCCTCCTCGGAAGGTATCACTAGAAGATTTAATGCAAGTAGGCCTTCTACAAACACCCGATCCCAAAGCCAGCAGCTATGAGAACTCCTAGTACTTCACAACACTCCACGCAGACGCAGCTGCTGGTTTACAACACTTGTTTGTTTTTCGAACTTCTTCACAAAGACAGTTCGTTACAGACTCAATCAAATACAACAATGAATACACTTTGTGAGTACTGTAAAATCTCTGGTTTCTAAGACAAAGAAACTTGATACAATAATGTGAACCAGAGAATGACACTCGAAGGTATAACAGTGAATATCAAATGAATGAAGATTCTTCGAGTGCTTGAGCTTTGAATGCTTTCAACGAAGAGTAAGCTCTAGAGAAAGTTTGACAGCGTGACCACAATAGATTAATGGCGAAAGATGTTTTCTTCAACAATGCTCCTGATATATATAGGCTTCGATTGCAATGGTCACAAAATTCTCCAAGGAAAGTAAATCCCATTTGAATTGCTGCCAAAATTGTGCACCGTAAATCCTGCTCCACTGCAAGGTAAATTGCTCATTGACAGAGCCAATTTGTCTTCTTTCCATTTTGTGTAAGCAATGAAGAACGGTCTCTGTATATCGTACCATTTACCCAAAATAGTACACACGTTGTCTCCTTAATTCCAGGCAATAGTACGATCTTGAAGATATTTTTCTTGTTGAGTGAACGATCGTATTTGAATCTCTTATATGTTTGCGCCTGAAGTTCCTTCTGTTTACCAGCTTTTACTTCGTCGTCTCAAATCCTGCGACTGGAAAAACACATGATAAAATTTACCTGCTGATATGCATTTTGTGTTTTTCCACCGACTGGTCCTTTGTAAAACTCAACGACTGATTTCTGGTAACATCGCTTTGCTATTTTCAAAGATCACCTGCTGGTAAATTCCACTGTATCTGTCTGCTGGTTTCTCTTTAGAAGAAGTACCTGCTGGTTGCACTGTAGCTTGCGACTGAATGTTCATCCTGTACGTCGTCGCTTTATCTCTTGCGCTTCTCTTCACAACTGCTGATAGCTTTAGCTTCCTGCTGAATGCATTGTAGCCTGCTGCTGATTATAACCAACGCACAAACCATCGGCTGAATCTTTAGCACGACGTCGCTTCATCTCTTGCGTCTGGATCATCCATCGACTGGTTCTACTGTAGCTCCCTGCTGATTGATGACGTCACTGCTGATGTCATCTACGCTTAGCGCTCCAGCTGAACTTTCTTCATCTGCTGAAATAATACTTCTACTAATTTCTCTAAAGAATGCTTCTGCTGAATTGTCTAAGCCAATCAATACGCTGTCGTTTCAACTTATCCAAACGCTGTCGTTTCGCATTCTCCAACGAAATATACTAAGCAACTGCTGATTCTCTTCAAGAATTCTTTTCAACTGCTGATAAATAACTGTGCATCCCAACGATGTCGTTCCAACTTACTTGAACGCTGTCATTTAGTACTCCTTAGCAAAATACGTTAAAACTCAAATATGTACCTGTGATCGAAACAAGAGCAACTGCTGATTGCTCGCAAGGAATGTATCTGCTGACTATCTCTTCAAGAAAGTATCTGTTGAATATCTTCGAGCACGAACTAACCACTGATTGCATACCATCTGCTGATTTCCAACGAATACTCCAACTGCTGAAATATCACTTGTCAATGATAAATGTTCTCCTGTTAGATGCGACAGCTGATTATCCAAAAGCAACTTGTCTTATTTTTGTTATCACCAAAATAATAAAATTTATCCTAACAATTTCCCCCTTTTTGGTGATGACAAAACTTCAGCAGCCGAGACAAAAAGATATGCAAAAATAAATTGCACAAGAGCTGCTGCTTGTCTTTCAAGAGATTCAGCGTTTCGATCAACATCCAGCACAGTCTCTACAATTCGTCTCTGTGCAATTTCAATCCTTTGCGCAAACGATGGTGTTCTACCAGCACTACCACTCACAGCACTATCTCTGATTTGAACATCCGAAGGCTGTTGAGGTCCTCGGCTGCTACTTTCCCCCTTTTTGTCAGCACCGTCCCGATTAATATAATTTACAAGCTCGCTTAATTGGGCATGAAGAATATTATTATTTTCCTGTGCCTGAAACACGTTTGAAAGAGGAACACACAGAGAGTGCAAATATGCGACGAAGAAATTTTGCAATGTAAGGAGACGATGAATAGGAAAAGACGTAAATATAGTAAAGAATGCTAAAAGTTTTGGAGAGAGAAAATATTGATGTGACTGTTTGCATGGTAAGACACGTGTCAACCATCCGTTAGCGCGTGCACTGTGGAAAATGATTTGAAAAAAATTTCAAACATATTTGATCGTACGGTGTCAAATATTTTTCTAAATTTTAACAAAAAGACATAAGAAAAGATGAATTCGCGCCAATGTTATAAAGTCACAGCTGGTGCAGTAGATGTAAAAACATTACTGCTGGATTAATATTTCATTGAGGGTGGCAGGAGCTGGTCACATATAAGCCTCAGCAGTATACATGCCACAGCTGAGTATGTCCAGTCGCAACATGTTCTGCTGACGTCACGCTTATTAAATCAGCTCCTGGTTCCCCCTACGACCAATAAACTCCCAATGCAAGAGACTTACCTCAGCCGATAGGCTAGTCGTTCCCCCTGAACAACAGACCTACTGCTGATTTAAGCAATGGCTAATCAACCTGCAATATGCGTTAGTACACAAACAATCAAGGCAATTCAAGAAGACCTAAAATGTTTATAAAATAAGAAAACTTAGCGTCCGGCAGAGGTTTTGTGAAGATATCAGCTACTTGCTGCTCAGTTGACACATACTCCAGCCGAACGTCCTTCTTTAGCACATGGGCTCTGATGAAGTGATGCCTGATGTCGAT